>JAQZBX010080071.1:0-13871 GCA_029593785.1 Cabassous unicinctus
ATATACAGAAAACTACACAACACTGTTAATGGAAATGAAAGAAGACTTAAATAAATGGAATAATATTCCCTGTTCATGGATAAGAAGACTAAACATCATCAAGATGTCTATCCTACCCAAGCTAATACACAGATTTAATGCAGTCCCAATAAAAATCAACACTGTGTTTTTTAATGAATTGGAAAAACTAACTACAAAATTTATTTGGCAGAGTGTGAGGCTCCGAATCACCAAGGAAATATTGAAAAAAGAAAATGAAGTTGGATTTATCACACTATTTGTCTTTAAAACATATTACAAAGCTACAGTGTTCAAAACTGCATGGTATTGGCACAAGAATAGACATATAGATCAATGGAACCGATTTGAGAGTTCTGATATAAATGCTCACTTATACAGTCATCTGATTTTGGACAAGGCCACCAAGCCCCCTCTGTTGGGAAAGAATGGCCTATTCAACAAGTGGTGCTTGGAGAACTGGATATCCATATCCAAAACAGTGAGAGAAGAAAACCATCTCATACCTTATACAAATATCAACTCATATGGATCAAAGACTAAATACAAGAGCCAGGACCATAAAGACCTTGGAAGATAATGTAGGGAGGCATCTACTGGACCTTCTAATAGGAAATTGTTTCATGAACTTCACACCCGAAGCATGAGCAGCAAAAGAAAAAATAGATAAATGGCATCTCCTCAAAATTAAAAACTTTTGCACCTCAAAGGATGTTATCAAGAAAATAAAAAAGCAGCCTACCCAATGGGAGAAAATATATAGCAAACATAGATCTGACAGGAGCCTAATATCCTGCATATATAAAGAAATCCTACACCTCAAAAATTAAAAGAGAAACAACCCATTTAAAAAATGTTAAGTGACCTCAAAAGACAGTACTCCAAGGAAGAAATACAAATGGCTAACAAGAACATGAATAAAATACTCTACACCACTAGCTATTAGGGAAATGCAAATCAAAACTACAATAAGATACCATCTTACACCCATTAGAATTGTGGCTATTAAAAAAACAGCAGACTATAAGTGTTGGAGAGGATGTGGAGGAATGGGAACCCTCATACTCTGCTGGTGGGATTGTGAAATGTTCCAGTCACTGTAGAGGACAGTTTCCTGGTTCCTCAAAAACTTAACTTTATATCTTCCATAGGATCCAGCAATTCCAGTGCTGGGTATATACCCAGAAGAATTGAAAGCAAAGACATGAACAGATACATGCATACCAATGTTCAAAGTGGCACTGTTCACTGTTGCCAAAAGTTGGAATCAACCCAGGTGACCATCAACACATGAATGGATCAACAAAATGTGGTACATACACACAAAGGAATAGTACTCAGCTGTAAGAAGGAATAAAGTGCTAACACATGTGATAACATGTATGAATCTTAAAGACCTTATGTTGAGTGAATCAAGCCAGGCATCGAGGGATAAACAGTACATGACCTCTCTGATATGAATTAAGGAAATTGTGCAGTCTCTAAAAAAATTCAATGAAAGGTTTTCAAAAAAGAGAAAGAGAAGACAAAGTTGTGAGTCATCACCCATATAGATGTAATCTATGGTAAAATGATAAGACTGTAGGTACGTATTGAATGGTAAGACAGGTGGGTAGTGATATTAGTGGGTTTGGTGGTGCAGGATTAACAGGTGGGTAGATTGGGAAGGGTGGGTTAGATCACCCAGGATACTGGGGGGAGCAATGGGAGAGGGACAAGGTGAACACTTCTGATTTGTGGGTATAAGGTTGAAAGTACAGAGGCGGGAATGCTATTATGACAATATGAAAAGGAAGTGTCACTGGTTTAGGGTGTTAGTTGGGGGAGCATTCAGGACAGGGCACATCTGATTTTGGCTTCTAGGAAGTTTGTGAGTGTTCATCCTGTCATAAAGTTTTGTATTAGTGGGTTGAGACCCATCCAATGAGTGGGAAGGAGATGGACTCCCATCTTTAGGGGGACCCATTCACTCAAAATAGACAGGTGGGCGTCTCTTAAGAGCAAGGGCAGTTCCTAATAGGGGAGGACAAACCAGTGTGTCAAGACCTCTTGTTGCATGTAACTATGAATGTTGTCATCCAATGAGTCAAGCCAGTGAGTCATCATGGGCCCCAGGGGGTTGGGGACAGATGAACAGAATAGATAAAATGGGGTATTTAGTGGTCAGTGGAAATGCTTTCCATTACCTTACAGTGATGGACAGAGGACATGTAAATATCATTAAATTTATAAAAGTGTAAGGTCTAAAATATAAGGCATACTGTAAACCATTGATGATATTTAGTAGCTATGTTTCACTATCTGTATATCAGTTATAAAAATGCTACCATCCACATACAAAAAGGTTTTAATCTGGAGTGAGGAAATGGGGGAGGAGTTTGGGTATATGAAAGTCTCTTGTATTCTGTGTGTGACAGGGCTGTAACCTAAAACTTCTTTAAAAATTAAATGAAAAAGTGTAAGACACTGGATAGTGAGAGGGGGAAGGTGCCATGGTACAGACTGAACACCAGATATTGCAGTGATAAAAAGCAAAATGTCAAAAAATAATTTTCCCCATTTTTGAATATCCCAATCCTTTAATTCTATTTTAGTTTTTTTTTTAAGTTTTCATGTATTTTATCTCTTATATTTAAACTTATCATTATTATTTAATTTTCCTATTAATTGTATTTGCCTATTATGTTAGCTTCATCTTTAAAGAAGCTTGGTTTGCAGAAGTGTTACAACTGGGGTGAGAGAGGATCATTGATAGGGGGTGTCAGGGATGGTGGTGCTTGGGAGGAAGCTCACTTGAACATAGAGAATATGTATATAAAATTGTTGAAATGCTCATGGAGCATGTTCACATTGGGTGGAGAATCACTCAATAAATGAGAGAATACTGAATTCCCATCCTGCAGAGCTCTGCCACATTCTCCAAGGGAGCAGCAACAGCCCCAAGTGCAGGGGCAGTGTATTGCAAAGGAGGATGAACTACTGATGGGCTCTTGTTACTGATGACTAGCCATCTGAGTCTTTTCTCTTGAAATTGAAACTTAGCCTATTGTTATGGGGTACCTCAGGGTTGCCTCCTTAAGCCTCCTTGTTGCTCAAATGCAGACTCTTTCTAAGCCAAACTCAGCATATGAATGCATTACCTTCCTCCCAGCTTGGGACATGACTCGCGGGGATGAGCTTTCCTGGCAATGAGGGATTAGTATCAAGTGCCAACTGGCATTATGACTGGTTAAAGACCTTGAATAAAAGGGGGAAAGGGTAAGGACAAATGAGTTCATATGGCTAAGAGACTTCAAAGAGAGTTGGGAGGTCATCCCAGAGGTAACGTTATGCACACCTCAGTAGGACCTCATAGGCTTCCAATGTGTATATAACCCCAAATAGAGGGTCTCCTGAGGGCTCTGCAGACACCCAGGTCCTGTATCAGGGCAAATAGCTCTGGAGTTTGGTGCCTTATCAGTAGGCCCTACTTTGGAAAATGTGATCCTCAAGGTGACAGAGTTGGACTCAAATATGTCTTCCATGCATATGGTCTATCTGTTCCTTCTATTCAAATGCATATGTGGTGCTGATGTTTGTAGGTGTATATCCAGAGACTGGAGACTTTGGGCTCTCCATGTGCCACCTGGGCCTGGAATCTTTTAGGGGCTGCAACTCTTAATCTACAGCTCAAAGGACTCACCCAGGACACCTGGTGCAGAGATCATGATAGACAACAACCATCCCATGGAATGGAGAGATTCTGCAGCTGCAGGCAGGATAATCCCATCCATCTTATCCATGGGATATAAGCCCCTTCTCAATTGGAGGTGGCGTGCACATCACCATTCCAGACTCCTCAGAATTTGAGGAAGAGCTATGGACTACAAGGGACTTACTGGTATTCTTTTATAGACATATTGTGATTCAAGCAATGCAAGAAATTACAACATTAATATGGAGCCAATGGCCACTGGAAATTTTGGGGGCAGGGAGAGGGAAAAGCAGTTGTAATACAGGGGCTTTTTTGAGACTTGGGATTTATCCTGAGTGACATTGCAACAACAGGTATAGGTAATTTTATATCATCATATAACATGAAGAACTCTGTGGGAATGAGTGTGATTAACAATGTTCACTATGGTCCATGCTTAATGGCAAAACCCCAGGATGTGTTTATCCATTGCAGGTGATGTGCCACACTAATGAAGGATGTTTATGTAAAAAGAGGTTGTGGGAGGTATGGGAGGTTTGGTATATGGGAATCTATAAAATTTGTGTAACATTTATATAATCTAAGTATCTTTTTAAAATTAAAAAAAAAATTATTATTAAAAATAAATAAATAAATCAAATAGCTAAACTCAAAAAAAAATAAAACATAAGAGAAAGCTACAGTGTTTAAAACTTCATGGTATTAGCACAAGGGTAGACTTATTGATAAATAGTACCAAATTGAGGGTTCTGATATACATCTCACATATACACTCATCTGATATACAAGGAGGCACGCAAGTCCACACAGTTGTTAGAGAATGGCCTCATCAACAAATGATGCTTGGAGAACTGGATATCCATATCCAAGAGAATGAGAGAGGAATGCCGTCTCACATCTATGCAAAAATCAACTCAAGATGGATCAAAGATATAATATAAAAGCCAAGACCATAAAGACCCTGGAAGGTAATGTAGGGAATCATCTACAGAACCTTGTAATAAAAAATGGTTTCATGAACTTCACACCCAAAGCACGAGCAGCAAAAGAAAAAATAGGTAAATGGGATCTTCTCAAAATTAAAAACTTTTGCACCTCAAAGGACGTTGTCAAGAAAATAAAATGGCAGCCTACCCAATGGGAGAAAATAATTGGCAAAAATATATCTGATAGGTATCTAATATCCTGCATATATAATGAAATCCTAAACCTTAAAAGTAAAAACACATTCTTAAAAAAAAAATGTAAAAAGACAAACAACCAATTTAAAAAATGGGCAAGTGACCTGAAAAGACACTTCTCAAAGGAAGAAACACAAATGGCTAAAAAGGACATGAAAAGATGGATGACATCACTAGCTATTAGGGAAATTCAAATCAAAGCTACAATGAAATACCATGTTACAACCAATAGAATGGTGGTTATTTAAAAAAAGCAGGCTATAAGTGTTGGAGAGGATGTGGAGGAATGGGAACCCTCGCCCACTGCTGGTGGGATTGTGGAATGGTCCAGCCACTGTGGCAGACAGTATGGCAGTTGCTCAAAAAACTACTATAGATCTTTTGTATGATCCAGCAATTCCACTGCTTGGTATATACCCAGAAGAATTGAAAGCAAAGACACAAACTGATATTTGGACACCAATGTTCATAGTGCCATTGTTCACTATTGCCAAAAGTTGGAATCAAACCAGGTACCCAATAACAGAAGAATGGATAAACAAAATGTGGTATATACATACAATAGAATATTACTCAGCTGTAACAAGCAATAAAGTGCTAACCCATGGGATAGCATAGATGAATCCTGAAGGCCTTATGTTGAGTGAAGGAAGCCAGGCATTGAAGGATGAGGAGTACATGACCTCACTGCTATGAATTAAGGAAATTGAGCAGTCTCAGAGAGCTATTGTCTGAAAGATAAGTTTACAAGAAAGAGAAAAGAGAAGGTTGTGAGACATCACCCATTGGGACATAATCTATGGTAAAGAGATAGAGTGTAGTTGTGCATTGAAGACATAGGACAGGAGGGTAATGATATTATTGCATTGGATCATGCAGTGTTGACAGGTGAGTAGACTGGGAACGTTGGGTTAGAATACCCAGGATACTGGGGGGAGAGTTGGTAGAGGGACTACCTGGAGGGACCACCAGGTGATCACTTGGGATTTGTGGGTATGAGGTTGAAAATACAAAGGTGGGAATTCTCTTATTGCAATCTGACAACGAAGGGTTACTGGTTTAGGGTGTTGGTGTGCTTGGCATTTGGGACAGGGCACACCTGGAGCAGGATTTAAGTAGTGAGTGTTCATTCTGTCATAATGTGTTGTATCAGTGGGTGGAGACCCACATAATAGGTGGGAAGGAGTTGGACTCCCATCTTCAGGAAGATTTCATTCAGAAATAGACAGGCGAGTTTCTCTCAAGACCAAGGGCAGGTCCTAATAGGGGAGGACGAACCAGTGTTTCAAGATCTCTTGTTGCATGTAAGTATGAATCTTGTCATTCAACGAGTCCATCCAGGGGGTCATCATGGGACTTTGGAGTTGGGGAGGGAGGAGCAGAATAAATCAAACAGTGGGTATTTAGTGGTCAGTGGCAATGTTCTTCATTACCTTAAAGTGATGGACACAGGACATGGTAAATATCATCAAAATTTATAAAACTGTATGTTCTAAAATGTAAAGCATACTGTAAACCATTGAAAATGTTTAGTAGCTATATCTCACTACTTGTATATAAGTTATAACAATACTACCACCCTCATATAAGAAGGCATTAATATGGGGTGAAGAAAAGGGGTGGAGGTCGGGTGTATGGGAGACACTTCTATTCTGTGTGTGACTTTGCTGTGACCTAAAACATCTTTGAAAAAAAAAAGAAAAGTAGTGAGACACTAGGGAATGAGAGGGGGAAGGTGCCACGGTACAGACTGGACACCAGATATTGCAGTGATAAAAGGCAAATGACAAAAAACATTTTTTTAATTTTTTTTATTTTCTATGTTTTTCATTTTTTAATATCCCAGTCTTTTAATATTATTTTATTTTTAAGTTTTCATGTATTTTATCTCTTACATTTAAACTTATCATTATTATTTTATTTTCCTATTAATTGTATTTGGCTATTGTATGAAGCTTCAACTTTAAAGATGCTTTGGATCACAGAAGGACTACAGCTGGGGTGGGAGAGGATCGTTTGTGGGGGGTGTCAGGGATGGGGGGTGCATGGGAGGAAGTTCACCTGAACATACATGCAAGGTAAAAAAATTTGTTCAAATGTTCATGTGGCATTGTCATAGAGGGTGAAGATTCACTCAATAAATGAGAGAATACTGAATTCCCATCCTGGAGAGCCTTGCCACATTCTCTTAGGAAGCAGCAACATTCCTCCAAGTGCTGGGGCAGTATCTGGCAAAGGAGGATGAACCACTGATGGGCCCTTGTTACTGATGAGTATCCTTATGAGTCTTTGCTCTTGAAATTGATACTTAACCTATTGTTATGGGGTGCCCAACGGTTGCCTCCTGAGAGCCTCCTTATTGCACAAATGTGGCCTCTCTCTAAGTCAAACACAGCATAGGAATGCATTACCTTCCTCCCAGTGTGGGACATGTCTCCTGGGAATGAGCCTCCCTGGCAACGAGGGATTACTACCAAGTGCCATCTGGCAATGTGACTGGAAAAAACCTTGAATAAAAGGGGGAAAATGTAAAGACAAATGAGTTTATATGGCTAAGACACTTCAAAGTGAGTCGGGAAGTAATCCCAGTAGTAATGCATATGCACATCTCAGTAGGACCTCATAGACTTCCAAATTGGATATCATGCCAAATAGAGTGGCTCCTTTGAGCTCTGGAGACACTGAGGTCCTACATCAGGGCAGATGTCTCTGGAGTTTGGTGCCTTGCCAGTGGGTCCTACTTTGGAATTTGTGCTCCTGAGAGTGACAGAGTTGGACTCAACTATGTCTTACCTGCACATGGCTCATCTGTCCCTTCTATTCAAACCTATTTGTGGTGCTGGAGTTTGTAGGTGTACATCCAGAGACTGGAGTCTTTGGGCTGTCCATGTGCCAGCTGGGCCTGGAATCTTGGTGGAGCTGCAATTCCTACACTACAGCTCAATGGACTCACCCAGGACAACTGGCGGGGAGATGATGATGGACAGTGGCCATCCCAGGGAATGGAGAGAGTCTACAGCTGCAGGCAGGATAATCTCATCCATCTTATCTATGGGATATAAGCCCCTTCTCATTTGGATGTGGCATGGACATCACCATCCCAGACTCCTCAGCACTGGGGGCAGAGCCATGGACTAGAGTATACTTACTGGTATTCTATTATAGACATATTGTGATACAAGCAATGGAAGAAATTACAACATTGATGTAGCACCAGTAACCACTGGTTGCTCTGGAGTCAGGGAGAGGGATAAACAGTTGTAATACAGGGGCTTTTTCAGGGCTTGTGAGTTGTCCTGAGTGACATTACTATGACAGACATAGGCCATTTTATATTATCATATAATATGCAGAACTGTGTGGGAGAGAGTATGGCCTACAATGTGAACTATGGTCCATGTTTAATGGCAAAGTCCCAGGATTTGTTTATCCATTACAGGTGATGTGCCACACCAATGAAAGATGTTTATGTGTGTGGTTGTGGGAGGTGTGGGAGGTGGGGCATATGGTAATCCTTATATTTTTTGTGTAACATTTATGTAATCTAACTATTTAAAAAAATTTTTTTTAATTATTTTTAAAAAGTAATACAAAAGAAAATTACATTGGCAAAAGAAGAAACAGAAGAATCCAACAGAACAATCACAATTAGTGAGACTGAACTAGTCATCAAAAACCTCCCAACCAAGAAAAGCCCAGGACCAAGTGGCTTCTCACAGGAATTCTACCAATCATTCCAGAAAGAATAGCAATTCAGCTCAAATTATTTCAAAAAATTGAAGGATAGTGAACATAACCTAATTTATTCTATTATGCCAATATCCCACTAATAACAAAACCACATAAAGATGCTAAAGTAAAGAAAACTACAGACCAATCTCTAAAGAACTTACTAATCATATCCAACAATACATCAACTGAATTATATAACATGATCAAATGGGTTTTATCCCAGGTATGCAAGAATGGTTCATCATAATAAAATAAATCATTGTAATACATCACATTAACAGATCAGCAGAAAAAAATCACATAATCATCTCCAGTGATGCTGAAAAGTTTAAGCAAGCACTCAATCACTGACCTAGACCCACTCTGCTACCTGACTGTTGTCATGTAATATAGGCCTCCAGGTGCTTGCACTGCTGGAAAGACTCCTTATAGTTGACACAGGGCACAAGTCGTCTTAATGACTGCTTAGCACTGTGCATCATTATTTAGGGATGGCTCTAGGCATGGATGGGATGTGGCTTTTCATGGCATATTTTGGATATTTATGTGTAAAAAATGGATGAGCAGTTGCTGAGGACCTAAAAACAAGTCTCACTCTAGCCTAGGTATGAGCAAATAGGCACTAATTTATCATGAAGTTAGAAGGGTGGACCTGAGTCTGACTTGTCTGAACAAGCTTTGTATTTGGTACATGATACGTGATTTTATCCATGTTTTTATCCACATATGGCTTGTTTGGGTGTAGAATGCAATGTGTGGGACAGTTTAGAAGGCACAAGGATTGGGAATTCACCTTTGCAGAAAACACAGGTAGTCTTTTCATTTACCTTAAGGCTGCAAGGACTTTCATGACAGCAAACATGCAGTTCTCACCATTTGAAAGATAGCCATATGGACACCCATGACATAAGATTAAATAGCCTCTGAATTGTTTTAATTTTTGTAAACCTATCTGGAGTCTGCTTCAATTATATGTAATGACTCAGATACAAGATTTAACAGATTCTGAATAGTTTTAATAAATTTCTGTAAACTCCCAAAATTATTTTAACAGAGAGGATTAAAAGGAAACTTCCTCAACTTAATAAAGAACATATATGAAGAACCCACAGCTAAAATCTTAATGGTGAAAGGATGAAATCTTTCCCCTTAAGATATCAATCATGAGAAGGATACCCACTTTCACCATTCTTGTTTAAAATTATATTAGAAGTACTTTCTCAAACACTTAGACAAGAAAAAGAAATGAACAGCAACTAGGAAAAGAAGAAGTAAAATTTTGCTGTTTTCAGAAAACATGATCCTATACATAGAAAGTACTGACATCTCTACAACAAATCTTCTAGATCTGATAAATGAGTTCATTAAAGTGGCAGGATATAAGTTCAACATGCAAAAAGTGATAACATTTCTGTCCACTAATAATGAGCAATCTGTGGAGGAGATTAAAAAAACCTATGTACAATAGCAACTAAAAGAATCAAATATCTATGAATAAATTAAGCTAAGAAAGTAAAGGACTCATTCCAGAGATTATGCTTATGTACATCTCAAGCATATATCACTAAGTGCAACAATAAACAAAGCTTCAAATAGGAGTGCTCCCAAAGGGTTTAGAGACATCTGGACAATATAGGTAAGGTGCATAACCCCATGAAATCAACACCCTTTTGGTGAGCCTTACCTTGGAATATTTGATACCCTATTTCCCAGCTGTGACAGAGTTGGAGTCATTTTTAATTTCCCTACACAAGATTCTTCTACCCCTTTTATTTGAAAGTATAATTAGCACTATGCCCATTTAATATCTTTCCCAGATACTTAATTCTTTGATCCATTTATATGCCACTTAAGTCCTGAAATCTCAGAAGATTTGCACTGAACAACTACTCTCCAATTCATTGGACTCACCCAGGACAAGTTAAAAAATTATGCTGATAGAAAATGGCCATCCCAAAAAGCAAAGAGTATCTACAACTGCAATAAACAAAAAACTTTCCTAACATCTGTCCCAAAATGCCTAAGTCCCTTCTCCATCTGAAGCTCAGCAGACATCAACATCCCAAAATCATCAATGTTGAAGAATGAACAAATCTAAGGGGGGATGCAACCATGGACCAAAGTAGACTTATTATTAATATAATAATGGAAGGAATTGTAACATTGTTATAAAGATAGTTGTTACCACAGGTTCTGAGGGGAGGGGAAGGGAAGAATAGGTGGAACACAGGGCATTTTTAGAGCATTGGGATTGATCTGCATGATTTTTCCAATTACAAATTCAGGTCACTATACATTCTGTCAAAACCTATAAAATTGTATGGTGCATAAGTGCCAACTGGCAACACGATTGGAAAAAGACCTTGAATAAAAGGGGGAAAAGGTAAAGAGAAATGAGTTCACGTGGCTAAGAGACTTCAAAGAGAGTCAGGAGGTCATCCCAGAGGTAATGTTTACACACACCTCAGTAGGATCTCATAGAACACCAAAGTGGATATCATCCCACACAGAGGGACCCCTGAGAGATCTGGAGACACCCAGGTCCTATATAAGTGAGGATAGCCCCAGAGATTGATGCCTAATTAGTGGGCTCTTTATTGGAATCTGTGCTCCTGAGAGTGACAGAGTTGGACTCAAATAAGTCATCCCTGCACATGGTCCATCAGTCTCTTCTATTCAAATCTATATGTGATGCTGGAGTTGTTAGGTGTACTTCCAGAGACTGAAGCCTCTGGCCTACCCATGTGCCAGCTGTGCCTGGAATCTGCAACTCCTACCCTACATCTCAATGGACTCATCCAAGTAACCTGGTGAGGAGACGATGATGGGCAACGGCCATCCCAGGGAATGGAGAGGGCCTGCAGCTGCAGGCAAGATAATCCCATCCACCATGTCCATGGGATATAAGCCCTCTCTCACTTGGAGGTGGAGTGGACATCACCATCCCAGTCCCCTCAGGATTGGGGGAGGAGCTGTGGACTAGAGTGGACTTCGTGGTGTTGTGTTTTAGACATATTGTGATTCAAGCAATGGAAGAAATTGTAGCAGTGAGGTGGAGCCAGTGGCCACTGGACATTTTTGGGGCAGGGATAGGAGGGGCAATTGAAATACAGGGGCTTTTTTGGGACTTGGGGGTTGTTCTGAGTGGCATCACAGTGACGGATGTAGGCCATTTTCCATCAGCATATACCATGCAGAACTGTGTGGGAGAGAGTGTGGTCTATGATGTGAACTGTGGTCTATGCTCAGTGGCAAGGCCCCAGGATGTGTACATCCATTGAGGTTGTTGTGCTTCACGGATGAGGGATAGTGATGTGGGATGTTGTTGGAGGTGTGGGAGGTGGGGAACATGGGAATCCATGTAATTTCTGAGTAATATTTAGGTAATCTAAGCACCTTTAAATATATATATATATAACAAATAACATTTATATAAACAAATGCACATATATGGATATGTATTTATATATCATTTTACAAATATTGATATGTATTGTGAAAAATTTGATTTTTACCCACAATAAAAAAAAGTTGGCCAAGGAAATGAAAATTAAAAATAAATAAAAATAAAAATAAAAATAAAAAAATTGTATGGTGCAAAGTGTAAACCATCATGTAACCTATTAACCATGGTTAGTAGCAATATTTCAGTATTTGTTCAGCAATTGTATCAAAATTACCATACTCATGTAAGATGTTATTAATAGAAGAAAAATTATTTTAAATTAAAGTTTAAAAAGAAATTTAAAAAGAGATTTTATGGGAAAATCTCTGTTACTAAAGGAGTTTTAGAAGTTAATAGGGTCTCAATTCAATGACCACAGCTTCTACTATGAAGAAATAGGAAAAGAAAAAGCTAAATACAAAGTAAGCCAAAAAAAATTAATAAATATGACAGTGCAAATAAAAAAAAAATAGAATAACTGAGAAAACCAAAAACTATTTCTTGAGAAGATCAATTGAATTGGTAAGTCTGATAAGGAAGAAGAGGGAAGCCATATATTACCAATATCAGGAATGAGAGAGGTAACATCAGTTCATATTCTACACATACAAAAATGATGTAGTAAACTTATGGACAAATATATGCAAATAAACTAACAAAGGAGATGAAATAAATAAGTTCCTTGAAAGACTCAAACTACCAAATCTCAATCAAGAAGGAATAGATAACTTAAATTGCCCTATATGTAATGAAAAAAATTTATATGTAGTTTAAAACCTTTACATAAGGAAAAATTTTAGGCACAGATGACTTCAGTTGTAAATCTCACCAAACATTTTAAAAAGATATATAGCAATTCTACACAAAATTGTCCACAGAGTGAAGAGAACTGAATACCTCTCAATTCATGTAATGAAGTCAGAATTAACATGATTTTAAACCAAAGATATTATGAGAAAGGAAAATTACTGGCCAAATCTATCTTGCACATTTATGCAAAAGTCTATACACAAATTTAATTAATTAAATGCAGAAAATATATAAAGGATTGTACACCTGAATCATGAATAGTTCACACCAGGAATGCAAGGCTGTTTTAACATTAGAAAGTCAGTCAATGTAATTAATCACACTAAAATCCAATGAAGTAAAAAACATGATCATCTCAATAGACACAGAAAAAGGTTTTGATGAAATACTGTTTTCAATCTCTGATTAAAATTCTCAGAAAATTTGGAATATTAGGAAATATCCTTAGCTTGATAAAAAATAACTTAAAAAAAATACTACAACTACAATCACACAGAAAGACCGACTGTTTTCCTCCTAAAATAAAGAAAAAATCAATGATGTATGTGCTCCCCACTTCTATTCAAATTCATCTGTAGATTCTGCCAAGTACAATAAAGCAAGAAGACATAAGGACAACAAGATTGGAAAAGAAGAGATACACTGGACTTTACATGCAGAAAATATGACCATTCATGTTGAATAACCTATGGAATCACCAAAAGTCACTAGAAAAAGTGAGTCAAGTATTGTTGCAAGATACCAGTTCAGCATATATAAATCATTTGTATTTAAGCAAACTAACAAAAAAGATTTGGAAATTGAAATTTAAAGGAAAAAGTGTAAATTAGTTTATAATCAAAAATAAGAATCAAGGATATATATGAAAAAGCTGTGAAATACTTCTCTTTGAAATCTACAAAATACTGCTAAAGAAATGTATTTATATATCATTTTACAAATATTTGTATGTATTGTGAAAAATTTGGTTTTTACCCACAATAAAAAAAAA
>JAQZBX010080072.1:0-13921 GCA_029593785.1 Cabassous unicinctus
GTTTACAGAAAAATCATGCAGAAACACATAGTGTTCCCATATAACCTCCATCACGCAGTTTTCCCTATTATTAATACTTGCCATTACTGTGGTAATTTTATTGCAATCAATGAAGCAATATTATTATAATTTTACTAACAGTTCATAGTTTACATTAGGGTTCATTGTTTGTGTTGTACAGTCCTATGGCTTTAAAAAATTTTTATTCTAGTAACATAAATACAGCCTAAATGTCCCCTTTTAACTACACTCAAATATATAATTCATTGGTATTAATTACATTCACAATGTTGTGCTACCATTATCACTATCCATTACCAAAGTATTTCCATCACTTCAAACAATGCTGTACCAATTAAGCATTAACTCTCCAATCCCAACACCCACTCTAGCCCCTGGTAAACTGTATTCTAGTTTCTGACCCTATGAGTTGGCTTATTCTAATTATTTCATATCAGTGAGATCATACAATATTTGTTCTTTTGTGTCTGGCTTATTTCAATCAACGTGAGGTCTTCATGGTTCAACCATGTGTTGCATGTATCAGAACTTCGTTCCTTTTTTACAGCTGAATAATATTTTGTTCATCCTTTTATCTGTTAATGGATGCTTGGGTTGCTACCATCTTTTGGCAAATGTGAATAATGCTACTCTGAACATCCATGTGCAAATATCTGTTTGAGTCCCTGCTTTCACTTCTTTTGGTATATACCTAGAAGTGGGATTTCCAGGTCATATAGTAATTCTATACATAATTATATAAGGAAATGCCAAGCTTTTTTTTTTTCCACAGTGGCTTTACCATTTTACATTCCCACCAACAGTGAATGAGTGTTCCTATTTTTCTACATCCTCTCCATCACTTGTTATTTTCCATTTTTTCTATAGTGACCATTCCAATGATTATGAACTGGTATTTCATTGTGATTTTGATTTACATTTCCCTAATGGTTAATGATGTTGAGCATCTTATGTGTGTGTTTTTTGTTTTTGCCATTTGTAAATCTTCTTTGAAAAATCATCTATTGAAGTCTTTGGCCCATTTTTAAATTGGGTTATTTATCTTTTTGTTTTTAAATTGAAGGATTTCTCTGTATATTCTGTATATTACACCTTTATTGGATATGTAGTTTCCAAATATTTTCTCCTATTCTATAGATTGCATTTTTTTCTTTCATGATAAAGTCCTTGGATGCACAAAAGCTCTTAATTTTGATGAGGTACCATTTATCTATTTTTTCTTTTGTTTATACACTCTGTGTATAAACGATAAGAAACCATTCCCTATGTTTTTTTCTAGGAGTTTTATAGTTTTAGTTCTGATATTTAGTTCTTTGAACAATTTTGAGTTAATTTATGTATATGTTGTGAGATAGGGGCCTACCTTCATTCTTTTGCATATGGATATTGAGTTTTCCCAGCATCATTTGTGGAAGAGACAATTCTTCCCCTTTGAGTGGACTTGGTACCCTTGTAAAAAATCAATTGGCAATAGATCTGAGAGTTTATTTCTGAACTCTTAATTCTATTCCATAGGTCTATATGTCTGTCCTTATGTAAGTACTATGCTGTTTTGGTTACTGTAGCTTTATAATAAATTTTAAAATTGGAAGTATGAGTCCTTTAACTTTGCTCTTCTTTTTCAAGATGATTTTTGGCTATTTTGGGCTCCTTACCCTTCCATATAAATTTGATGATCGGCTTTTCCATTTCTGCAAGGAAGGTTGGAATTTTGATTGGGATTCCTTTGAATTTGTAAATCATTTTGGGTAGAATTGACATCTTAAAAATATCTAATCTCCTAATCCATTAACATGGAATATCATTCCATTTAGATAGGCCTTCTTTAACTTGTTTTCAGCAATGTTTTATAGTTTTCAGTGTATAAGACCTTTACATCCTTGGTTAAATTACTTCCTAGATATTTGACTCTTTTAGTTGCTATTGTAAAAGGAATTTTTTTTCTTGATTTCCTTTCCAGATTGTTCAGTACTACTGTGTAGAAACACTACAGATTTTTCCACGTTGAACTTGTATCCCATAACTCTGCTGAATTTGTTTATTAGCTCTCATAGCTTTGTTGTAAAATTTTCAGGATTTTCTCTATATAGGATTATGTCATTGCAAATAGGGAAAGTTTTAGGTATTGCTTTCCAATTTGGAGGCATTTTATTTCTTTTTCTTGCCTGATTGCTCTGGCTGGAACTTCCAGTACAGTGTTGAAAATCAGCAGTGACAGTGGGCTTTTTTGTCTTGTTTCTAAGAAGGAAAACTTTCAGTCTTCCAACATTGAATATGATGTTCACAGTGGGTTTTTCATTTATGCCCTTTATCATGTGGAGGAAGATTTTTTTTAAATCAAGAAGGGGTGCTGAATTTTGTCAAATGCCTTTTATGTATCAGTTGAGATGATCATGCATTTTTTCCTTTATTCTCTTAATGAGGTGTTACATTAATTAATTTTCTTGTTTTGAACTACTCTTACGTATCTGAGATAAATTCCCCTTGATCTTGGTGTATAATTCTTTTAATGTGCTATTGGATTCAATTTGCTAGTATTTTGGTCAGGAATTTTGCATCTATACTCATAAAGGATATTGGCCTGCAATTTTCCTTTCTTGTGATATCTATATCTGGCCATTATATTACAGTGATGTTGACTTCATAGAATGAATTAGGGAGTATTCTCTCCTTTTCAATTTTTTGGAAAAGTTTGAGCAGGATTGGTGTTAATTCTTCTTGTAATATTCGGTAAAATTCAGCAGTGAAGCCATCTGTTCCTGGGCTTTTCTTTGTTAGGAGATGTTTGATTACTGGTTCAACCTTTTTACTAGTTACTGGTCTATTGAGGTCTTCTTTATCTTCTTGAGTCAGTGAAGTTAGTCTGTGTGTTTCTAGGAATTTGTACATTTAATCAAGGTTATCTAATTTGTTGTTGTATAATTGTTCATATTATCCTCTTATAATCCTTTTTATTTCTGTGGGGTAGGTACTAATGTCCCCCTCTTTCATTTCTGATTTTAGTTACTGTGTCCTCTATCTTTTTTCTTTGTCATTTTAGCTAAAGTTTTGTCAATTTTATTGATCATTTCAAAGAACCAACTTTTTTTTTTTTGCTTTGCTGCTTCTCTCTGTTGTTTTTGTTTTATTCTCTATTTCATTTATCTCCAATCTAATCTTTATTATTTTGTCCCCTGTTCACTTTGGCTTTAATTTGCTCTTATTTTTGTAGGTCTTCCAGTTATGAGGATAGGTCTTAAATTTGAGATCTTTCTTCTTTTTTTAATGTAAACATTTAGAGCTATAAATTTCCCTTTCAACACTATCTTTGCCACATCCCATAAATTTTGGTATCTTGTGTTTTCATTTTCATTTGCCTTAAGATATGTCCTAATTTCCCTTGTGATTTCTTATTGGCTATTTTAGAGTGTATTGTTTAATTTCCATATTTTGTGAATTTTCCATTTCTCCCTCTGTTATTGATTTATTAACTTCATTCCCTTGTTGTCAGAGAAGATATATCATATGATTTCAATATTTTTAAATTTATTGAGACTTTTTTTTTGTGAACTAACATATGGTCTCTCCTGGAAAATAATCTATGTATACTAGATAAGAATGTGTAATGTGCTCTTGTTGGGTGAAGTGTTCTATATATTTCTGTTCTAGTTGATTTAGACTATCATTAAGACCTTCTATTTCCTTATTGATCTTCTGTCCTGACGTGTTATCATTATTGAAAGTGGTGTATTAAAGTCTTCTACAATTGATGTAGAACCATCTTTTTCTGCCTTCAAATCTGTTAATATTTGCTTCATATATTTTGGGGCTTGCCATTAGGTACATATATATTTATAATTGTTACTTCTTATTGAAATGACCTTTTTAACAATAAATAGTGACCTTCTTTGCCCCTCTTAACAGTTTTTGACTGAAACCTTTTTTATATGATTTAGTATAGCCACCCCAGTTTTCTTTTGATTGCTATTGGCAATGCATATATATTTTTCTATATTTTCACTTTTAACCTACTTGTGTCTTTGAATTTAATGTGAGTCTCTTGTAACAGCATATGTTTGGTCATGCTTTTTAACCATTTTGCCAATCTTTGCTTTTAACTGGAGAGTTTAATACATTTATATTCTTAGTAACTACTGATGATGCAGGACTTTCTTTTGCCATTTTGCTATTTAGTTTTTGTAAGTCATACATTAATGTTTCCTCAATTCTTCCATTAATGCCTACTTTCACATTTATTTTCTTTTTTGTTTTGTGCTATTTTGTATCCTTCCTAATTTATTTCTGTGTATATTTTCCAGATATTTTCATTGTAGTTTCCATGAGACTTAAACTTATTCAAAATCTATAACAATCACATTCGATTTGATACCAACTTAACTTCAATTGCATACACCTATACTTCTTACACCTGTCTGTCCCCCACCTTTTGTTTGTACTTGCTACAAATATAATTTTATATATTATATATCCAAAACCATAGATTTATTGTTACTTGTTATGCCTTTGTATTTTAGATCCTGTAAGAAGTAAAAAGTAGTGGTACATACAAAAAATACAATACATTAGTACTGAAATTTATTATTACCTATATAATTATCTTTATCAGAAGTCTTTATTATTTGATGATGGTTTGATCCACTGTCTAGTGTCCTTCCCTTTTAGTTTGAAGAACTCCCTGTAGCATTGCTTGTAGTGCAGGTGTAGTGGTGACAAACTCCCTCAGTTTTTGTCTATCTGGGAATGTCTTAATTTCTCCCTCATTTTTAAAAGAGAGTCTCACAGAATATAAAATTCATGGTTGGCAATTATTTTCTTTCAGCACTTTAAATATTTCATTCCACTGCCTTCTTGTCCCCATGGTTTTTGATGAGAAATCAGCACTTAACTTTATTAGGGTCCCTTAGTACATAACTTGTTGCTTTTCTATTGCTGTGTTCAGAAATTTCTCCTTGTTCTTGGCATTACAAAGTTTGATTAGTACACATATAGGCCTGACTCTCCTTGAGTTTTTCCTATTTTTGGGTTTATTGGGCTTCTTTAAAATGCATATCCATGTCTTTCCTTAGTTTTGGGATATTTTATGCCATTATTTCTTTGAACATTCCTTCTGTACCTTTCTTTCTTTCTCCTCCTTTTGGGACTCCCATAATGCATATATTGTTACATTTGATAGTGTCCCACAGGTTTCTGAGATTTTCTTTGTTTTTCAAAATTCTTTTTTCTTTCTGCTCATCAGCCTAAATAATTTCAATTTTATTATTTTTCAGTCCACTAGTTCTTTCTTTTACCATCTCCAATGTGCTGTTGAAACCCTCTAGGGAAATTTTCATTTCTGTTCTTGTGATCTTCTACTCCAGTATTTTAATTTGGTTCCTTTTTAAAAATTTCTATATCCCTATTAAGATTTTTATATTGTTCAGTCATCATTTTCCTGATATCCTCTAGTTCTTTCTTCATATGTTCTATTATCTTCTTGAGCATTTTGAAGATCATTTTTAAAACTATTTGTCTATTATAGCCAAAGTCTATTCTTCTTTTTTGATGGTTTCTGGATTTTTGTCTGTTTTTTGTTTGTCTTGTAGTCTTTTGTTTCACATTGTACATTTTAATATTTTAATGTGTTAACTCTGGGATTTAGTCCATGAACTGTGTATTCCTTTAGTTTGTATACAGTTAATGGCATGTCAGAGATTTCGTTGAGTTCCAGGAGCTAACACAAACAAACAAAGCAATAAAAAAAAGCACCTTCAGTCTTTGCAGATTGGCTCTTCTTTGCTTGGTGGTTTCCTCCATAGCTTAGACCTCCTATCAAGAATAGAAGAAATGGAACGTAGGGCATTTTTAGGGTATTAGAATTGTTCAGCATGATCTTGCAATAACAGATTCAGGCCACTACAAATTTCATCAAAACCTATAAAAGTGCGTGATCCAAAATGTAAATCATAATGTAAACTATTGACCATGGTTAGTAGTAATGCTTCAATATTTGTACATCAATTGTAACAAAGGTACCATCCACATGTAAAATATTATTAATAGAGGAGAGGGGAAAAGGAGGAGGGTGTTGGATATATGGGAATCCTCTATATTCTCTATGTGACTTTTCTGTATCCTAAAGCTTCTTTGAAGATAAAATGATAAAAATAAGACAGTAGGGGAATATATAGAAGAAAGCATCACTGTATATACTACACAGCAGATCTTACAGTGATGAAAGATATAATACCTAAAAAAAATTTTTATTATTGCAAATTTTTAAAAGAAATTTTGTTTAATTGCTTATTTTTAAATTTATTATTTCATTTTCTTATTACTTTTATTTGGTTATTTTGTTGGTTTCGTTTTTGGAGAGGTTTTGGATCACAGAAGGGTCACAATGGTGGCAGCGTAAGCTCACTGGTGTGGGCTGTCAGTGATGGGGGGATGCCTCTAAGGCATGTGAATATGTTCAAGTGTTCATGGGGCATTGTTTCTGTGGGTGGAGAGCCACACAATAACCAAAAGAATATTGAATTCCCATCCTGGGGAGTTCTGCTACATTCTCTAATAGGATGGCAAGAATCCCCTGAATACAAGGGCAGTGCCTAGTGAAAGAACAAACCATTATGCTAGACCCTTGATATTGATATACTTATGAACCTTTTCTTGTGAAATTGAAACTTAACCTAGTATTATATACTGCCTATGAGTTACCTCCTGAAAGCCTCCTTGTTGCTCAAATGTGGCCTCTCTCTAAGCCAAACTCAGCATATAAATGCACTTCCTTCACCCCCATGTGGGACATGACTCCTGGGCATGAGCTTCCCTGGCAGATTGGGTATTAGGGATTATTACCAAGTGCAAACTAGCAATGCATCTGGAAAAAGACCTTGACCAAAAGGGGGAAATGGTAAATACAAATGATGTTTTTATGGCTAAGAGATTTCAAAGTGAGTTGGGAGGTCATTCCAGAGGTTATGCTTATGCATGTCTCAGCAGGATCTCATTGACTGCCACAGTAAACAGTGCCTCAAATAGCAGGGCTTCTGAGGGTTCTAGAGACATCCAGAAACTATAAGCAGGGCAGACAGCTCAGGAATTTTGCACACTATCAGTGAGCCTTACTTTGGAATTTATGCTCCCCAGTGTAACAGAGTTAGACTCATTTATAGGTTCTCTACACAGGGCTCTTCTGCCCTTTTTATTTGAGCTTGATAAATATATGTCCCAGAGACTGAAATCTTTGGCCTCTCCATATACCAGTTGAGGCCTGAATTTCAGCAGAGTTGCAACACCTACTTTCCCATTCATTGGACTCACTCAGGACAACTAACAAGGAGATGATGATGGACAACACCCATCCCAAGGAACAGAGAGTGTCTGCAATTGCAAGCAAGATAGTTCAATTCATCTGCCCCATGGGATCTAAGCTCCCTCTCTGTTAGAAGCAGAGTAGGCACCATCATCCCCAAATCCTCAAGACTGGGGAATGAACAATGGACTAAAGTAAACTTATTATTATTCTACTATAGACTTTTTATTCTAGCAATGGAAGAACTCTTATCATTGATATAAAGGCAGTGGCCACCAGAGGTTCTGAGAGATGGGAGAGGGAAGAATAAGTGTAATATGGGGGCATTTTCAGGACATTGGAGTTGTCCTTCATGACATTGCAGTGATGGATACAGGCCACTGTATATTTTTTCATAACCTACCAATTGTGCAGGACAGAGTATAAACTGTAATGTAAACTGTAGTCCATGGTTAGTAACAATACTTCAATATGTATTCATCAATTGTAACAAATGTACCACACTAATGAAGGATGTTGTTAAGGTGGGAAAATATGGGGGGCGGGGAGGGGGGCATATGGGAATCCCTTATATTTTTTATGTAACATTTATGTAATCTAAATCTTCTTTTCAAAAAAATTAATAAAAAAAAAAGATCTGCCTTATGTGAATATGAAGTGCAGGGTGCTCTCCATCTTACCTGAGTTAGCATGGAACCTGATTCTTTTCCTGGGCTTGTGTTTGCTCTTACCCTAAAAATTCCCCCATTTACAGTTTACAGGAGTTCAAATGCCCCCTCTACTCCCTTTGAAATAGACTTTCACCCCCTTTTGGGTGCTGTATTATTTGACTTAATGTACGTATTCCTTCATCCCAAGCCACTTCAATTCAATTGTTTCTTAAACTGCTTTAGCTGTCTGCAAGCTGTCTATTCTCTAAGGACAGGACAAATTCTGGAATGGTGATACCAAGAGAAGTTTCCCAGTTCAGACTTTAGGATTCCACCAGATAGAATGGCACTGATATATAGGCACCCCAGTGTGTTCACAGAAGTTTTTCTTTTCCCTCTGGAACAGGGTCTGTAACCTAAAATGGGAGCACCAGTTGGCTCCTGTGTGAGGGAGGGGATGGGGAGGGGCACACAAGGGTACCACAAACTTTGCCAACCATTTTCCAAGCTGCTTTTTCTTGATTTGGTACTTTCCCAGTTACTGCAATCCTTTAACTGTTTTATTTGAGGAAGATGGCTTTGCCAGTTTTTGCTAGTTTTTCAAAGACTCTGTGGGCAGACAGCACCTTGGATCATTTTATACTACCATCTTGGTCAACCAGAAATCTGTTGGCTTGTTTTTAATTATTTTTTTCTTTCTGCTCCTCAGCCTGACTCATTTCAATTTTCTTGTCTTCAATTTCATTAATTATTTCTTGTGCCAGCTCCAACCTGCTGTTGAAACCCTTTAGGGAAGTTTTCATTTTAGTTATTGTGGCCTTCAATTCTAGTATTTCTGTTTGTTTCCTTTTTAAACTGTCTATCTCTTTATTAGATTCTCATATTGTTCATTCATTGTATTCCTGAAAGTCTTTAGTTCTTTCTCTTTGTTTTCCTTTATCTCCTTGAGCATATTTGGGATACTTTTTGTCTTTCTCTAGTGTGTCCAAAGTCTAGTCCTCTTCATTGATGGTTTCTGGATTTTCATCTTATTCCTATTGTGTGCCATCATTTCCTGTTTTACACTATATATTTTAATATTTTAAAATGGTAATGTTCTGATTTATTCCTTGAGTTGTCTTTTCCTTAAATTTGTATCCAGCTAGTGATATGACAGAGATTTCCTTGAGTACCAGCAAGTAACAAAAAGAAGACAAACCAATGCTAAAAGCACCCTTCATAGCCTTTGCAAATTGCTTCTGCATTGGTGTGTGCTCCCCTTCCGAGTTTAGTCCTCCTATCAAGAAGATAGCCTGAGGCTAATGTGAAGTGCAGAGTTCTCTCTTTCTTTTCTGAGTCTATGTCATGTTCTGGGCTGTGCTCGCTTGTAGCCTTAGGAATTCCCCTGTTTACAGGAATTCACTTATCCCTCTACTCTTTATGAAATAGACTTTCTTCTCCCAGGTTCTCTATTGTATGACTGAAAGCATGCAATCCTTTGTCCCCAGCTGCTTTTCTTTATTGTTTCTTACTCTACTTTAGCTGTGTGCAAGCTGTATCTTCCTGCAGGGCATGTCCTGGGAGGGTGAAACAGAGAGGAACTCCTGGTTTAGTCTTTCAGACTACCACCTGATAGATTGGCATTGACATATAGGCAATGCTGTATGTGCACAGGAATTACTCTGCTCCCTCCGAGACAGGGCCAAGGATCCATCATGGGGGCAGAAGCTGGCTCCAAACTGCAGAGGGGAATGGGGATAATAGGCCAGCAAGGGTGCCATGAGCTTCACCTACCATATTTTTAAAACAGTATTTTCATGATCAACATTCTCCCTGTTAACATAACCTTTTTTTTTTGGGGGGGGGCGGTGTCTGAGGAAGATGGCTCTGCCAGTTTTTGCTATTTGTTCAAAGATTCTAAGGGTTAACAGCACCCTGGAGCATCTTATGCTTCCATCTTGGTAAACTGGCTTCAATAATATTATTTTTATTAATAAGCATTGAGAAGAGCAGATATACTTTCTATTGCTTCCTCCAATGAATTTATAATTAGAGGAAGACAAATTAATGTTCAATATTTTAGCTACAAGGAAAGAGGTTGAAGATATTTATCGTATACCTGCAAAACTTTCCTTTAGTTCTAAATTTCAGATAGTCTATATTTGAATTTCAGCTCTCTGAAAGATAGATCATGTGCTAAACTAAATCATTAATTTAGAGCTTGTTGTGAAAGAGCTTATCAATATTCTTTCAAAAGCCATAACACTGGGATCTGCTTCTAGCCAGTTGAAACTCACAGTTGATTTACAATATTAAGGAGTGTGGAGGAAAGAGAAGAAAGACATGGAGTGGAGCCCTGTGTCTGAGCAGTCATAAAGCAATGGACTAGGCATCTGAGATGAACCCTAAGTACGGGGTTCAAAAAAGGTATTGAGCAGCAAATGATTAATACAATCTTTTTTGCCTTTTTCTCTAGATCTCATGGTACTTAAGTGATCTTTCTATTAGCATTATGCTCTCATTTTGTCATGAATTGAGACATTGAGGAAGTGTCAATGTGAGCTCTCAAGCCTAGGAGGAAAACACAAAGAGGATCAAATGTGAATGAGAGGATTTCATGACTAATAATCTGTGAGTAGAATAGTCATATCTTGGGTTAGGATCAAGAAAGTATGGTTCTAGGTGCCAGGATTCCAGCATGGTAAATGCAGGAGCCAGACCCTGTGTTCAGGTTCAAAGCTATCAGAAGTGAGTGAGTAGTCAAAGTCCAGGAGCTCTGGTGTTGGCAGAGATAATGTACAGAGGGCCTCAGAAACAGCACTTGTTTGCTTTCATTTGCTTTTCTTTGACCATCTACTGTGTGCCAAGCAATTCAGATATATTATCTCTAGTGTTCCCAAGAATCTTGGACATTTAGGGTTTATCAATGAACAGATAGATTAAAGGATGTTAAGACACTTGACCATTTTACAGCTATCAGTCAGCAGAGGTAAGATTTAAATACCAGTTTATTTGACTCAAGAATCAGCTTTATCCACTACACTCTATTTCCCAGTGAAATGAAGTTTTGTTCCTTCCAACTGGGCTGGTATCTGTCTGCCCACACTGAATCTCCCTAATATTGTGGGAGCTTCACCCATAGGTGAGATGACAAATACACATTTCCCCTTCTTTCATTTATGTCTTCTGTGGGTCTTTTTTTATTCTGTACTCTTATTTCACATTCTTCTTCTCAAGTCATATCCTACTGAGCATAAATCTGCAGTTACCTAATAGATATTAAAGGAGTCAGTAAAAAAATAAGATATCTTTGAGAACTGATACGTGGAAAGATCACATACTATAAGCAATTTTTCAAAAACAAATTACGGCACATGTGATAAGTTGGTACTTTCACTGAGGTGTTCTAGGAATAGAAGGTTTGTGATTTTGGTTTGGAAAAAATTGTTTTCCTAAAATAGATCTGTGCTCTTATTTACTGCAAATGAACACTGGGAGATTGTCAGGAGTCTTATGTGGGATTTGCACCACTTGCCAGAGACAGTAAATAAGATCGACACTACTGCTGATTTGTTTTCAAGATGAAATTTGCCTCTTTTCTCTTCAGGGATATTGTGGTCATGGTAATGTTATGAGCACTGTACAGGAGGAGGTTGCTGTTTCTTACCTATGGATTTTAGCATGAGCTGAGAAGGAGGTTTATATGCTGAAGGACCAGCGTTGGGGGCGGGGGGGGAGTTGTTTGTAAGATGTTTACACTGTGACAGTCTTAATACCTCTTTCTATTTTGATGTCCATCTTAATATTCTGAACATGAGTAAGAACATCAAATTATATGTTTGCATTTGCACAAATCAAAGCTTTTAGTAAAATGCTTTTCTTTTACACTCTGAAAAATTTAGTCTCTTACTCCTATTGAGCAGGAGACTTGGAAGCATTGCATAATGGAAAGAATATTGACTTTAGAGTGGGAAATAGAAATTAAAGTCCCAATTCTGCTTTTCACTATGTGACTTTGAATTTAATCCTGCGAAATTTTATTTTCCTCATTGATAAAATGTGAATAATTTCTGTTATTGAGATGATAAAAAACACTTTACAGACATAAGGTTTCATCAGAGAGGAATTTTATGGCAACACATTTTGCAGCAAATTAGTACCCTGATTTATCTTTGGGGACACCAGTCTCTACTATTCTCAAACAGAGATACTATTAAAGTACAAGTTTCACCCATAGGCTGAACTGTGACTCAGAACTGGCCAATTAGGGTTTTGTGTCCCCCACCTTCCCTGCTCCCCATCATGGTAAACGGTTCTGGGATGGACCCAGGATCCAAGCCAGGCCATTAAAATCTTTCCTGACTTTTGTTGAATGTATGGAGTGAGCAATGCTTTCTTTTAGGTATGGTTGCTTAGCTGGTAATCAGTCTGAGTTGGTGATAAATATCAGTGTTACCAGTTGGGGATATATGGCCTGAAAATGAAGTTGAAAAATAGCAAAGCTGAGCAGAGAGAGATGGCATACTTTGACTACTTGGACCCAGCAATGCCTAAAGTGCACTCCTTGATTTCTCAAATATTATGTGAGCTAATCAATTTATTGCTTAAGCCAGTTTGAGTTGGATTTCTATCATTTGAAAGTGAAGAAAATCTGATTGCCAGAAACATCATTATATTCATATACACATAAAAATTATTGTTAATTTAAAAATTTGCTAAATAACTAGAATTTTGCTAAGTAGAATGTCAAACATCAACAATCTCTGACTTTTATGGCATATGTCCTTTAGTTATTTCTCAGCTGAATATTTTTATTTTTCAATCATAATATTTCTGTACATGAACAATATTTGAATTATTTATTTGGTAAATATAGTTCAGTTTCTCTGATGGACTCTCTTGCTTGGTTTGTTTGCTTGTATTTTATTTATTGAACCCTTGATACTAGTGATGTTTGTCATGGAGACTACAGTGGGTGAGAAGAGGACCAAGGTTAGAAGCCTGGAGGTGTCAATATGTTACATGTATGTGGAGAAAGAGGAGTCCATTAAGGAGACTGAGAATGAAGGCCAAGTGTGCGGTCTGACAAAGTCAAGGGAGTAAATGAAAACATTTCAGGAGCATGTTAATCATCTGCACATTTAAATGCAAAACAGATGTCCTGTAAGATAGGCACTGAGAAGTTTCCCTTAGAACCAATGTTTAGGAGTCCATTAGTAATTCGTGAGAACAATTCTATGAGATTTGTGGGGAGGCCATATTTTAGGGAGTGAGAAATAGGTGGACATTAAGAAATTGGAGCTGCAGAGTATAGACGAGTCATTGAAGAATCATGGATAAGAAGAGAAGAGGAGAGACTGAATGGAAACAGGTGTAGAGCATAGGATCAGGGAAAATTTTGACTATTTTTAGAATAGAAGAGCCTGAGTCTGTTGAGTAACTATGACTTACAAAAGGCAGTATTAATAAAGGTAGGACACAGAGGAGGAGAAGATAAATGAAGACCAGAGCATATGCATAGGTGTTGGGCCTTGAATAGGAGAGAGATGGCCTCTGAAATCAGAAGGCAGGAGGCAAAGGCATGTGTCAATGTGGACAAGTGTGTTGGTTGGGACTGGGAAGCTGGAGGTGATCACTGACAATGATTTTAATCTTCTTAGCAAAGTAGATGGCAAGGTTATCTATGAGATGAGGAAATTTGGCCACAGTGAGTAATTTTGACTTACTCAAGTCCATACTAATTTAAATGATCCAGCCGTGAATCCAGTTGATGAAACAGCGAGCCGGAATGTACAGACTGAAGTTTAAGCCATATCAGAAAAACTCTCTGAATTGATCATATAAAAGTTGGTAACAGAATGTTTAGTTTAGAGCAATGTGGAAAACTGAGAGACAAGTATGTGAAAAGGTGTACAACCACAAGATGAGGACCATAAAAGAAAGGACTATGAAGCAGAGCTAGAAATGAGGCATGTCCCTC
>JAQZBX010080073.1:0-13878 GCA_029593785.1 Cabassous unicinctus
GGAGAATGTGGCAGAGCTCTCCAGGCTGGGAATTCAGTATTCTCTCATTTATTGAGTGATTCTCCACCCACTGTGACCATGCCCAACCCCTTGATCATTTGAACAATTTTATATATCTTTTATGTATATTCAGGTGAACTTCTTTCCATAAAACACCCATCCCAGACACCCCCCAACAATGATCCTCTTCCTCCCACATTGTAACTCTTCTGTGGTCCAAAGCTTCATTTAAGATGAAGCCCATATAATAGCCAAATACAATTAATAGGAAAATGAAATATGTAACTATATTCTTTCAATTTACCATAGATAATGTCCATATCGGTGATGGCTCACAGCCTACCCTTCTCTCTTTCTTCCTGGTTAGCCTGTCTTTGTGGGCGGTGGGAACATGGGAATCCCTGTAATTTCTGAGCAATATTTAGGTAATCTAGGCACCTTTAAAAAAATGTATATATATATATAACAAATAACATTTATGTAAACAAATGCACATATATGCATATGTATTTATATATCATTTTACAAATAAAAATTTAAAAAATGAAATAATAAAGATAAGTTTAAATGTAAGAGATAAAATACATGAAAACAAAAAAAGTACTAAAAATAAAATTAAATTAAAGGATTGGGATATTCAAAAAATGTGAAAAAACAAAAAAAAATTTTGACATTTTTTTTATCACTGCATTATCAGGTGTCGAATCTATACTGTGGCACCTTCCCCCTCACACTCTCCAGTGTCTCCCAAATTTTCATTTAATTTTCAAAGAAATTTTAGGTCACAGCAAAGTCACCCACAGAATATTAGAGACCCTCATATAACCAACCTCCTCCCCCATTCCTCACTGCATATTGAAACCTTTTTGTATGTGGATGGTAGCATTGTTAAAACTGTTACACAGATATTGAAACATAGCTACTATACATCATCAATGGTTTACAGTATGGTTTACGTTTTAGACTGTACAATTTAATAATTTTTGATGATATTTACCATGTCCTGTGTTCATCACTGTAAGGTAAGGAAAAACATTTCCCTTGATGACTAAATACTTTCTGCTTGATCTATTCTGTTCCTCCCTCCCCATCCTCCCATGGCACATGATGATTCCCTGGCTTGACTCATTGGATGACAAAATTCATATTTACATGCAACAAGAGGTTTGACACACTGATTTATCCTCCCCTATTAGGAACCACTCTTGCTCATAAGAGACAGCAACCTGTCTGTTTCTGGGTGAATTGTTCCTCCCAAAGATGGGGGTCCATCTCCTTCCCACTCACCATGTGGGTCTCCACTCCCTGACACCACACACTATGACAGGATGAACACTCACACACTCCCCAGAAGCCTACTCCAGATGTGCCCTATCTTGAATGCCCCCCAACCTACACCCTAAACCAGTGACACTACCTTGTCATATTGTCATAAGAGCATTCCCACTCCTGCAATTTCAACCTCATACCTACAAATCCCATGTTCAGCTAGTCCCTCTCCCATATCTCCATCCAGTATCCTGGGTATTCTAACCCACCCTTCCTAATCTACCCGCCTGTCAATCCTGCACAACCAAACCCAGTAATATCACTACCCACCTGTCCTATTCTTCAATATGCAACTATATTCTATCACTTTACCATAGATTATGTCAATGTGGGTGATGGCTCACAACTTTCTCTTCTCATTTTCTCCCTTGTTAACCTCTCTTTCAGACAATGGTTCTCAGAGTCTGCTCACTTTCCTCAATTCCAATCAGTGAGGTCATATAACATTCATCCTTCAATGATGGCTTGCTTCACTCAACATAAAGTCTTCAGGATTCATCCATGTTATTCTGTGTGTTAGCCCCTTATTCCTTCTTACAGCTGAGTAATATTCCATTGTATGTATGTACCACATTTTGTTTATCCATTCTTCTGTTGATGGGAACCAGGGCTGACTCCAACTTTTGGCAATAGTGAACAATGCCACTATGAATATTGGGGTGCATATATCTGTTCGTGTCTTTGCTTTCAATTCTTCTGGGTATATATCCAGCAGTGGAATCCCTGGATCATACGGAATATCTATTGTTAGTTTTCTGAGGAAATACCAAACTGTCTTCCACAGTGGCTGGACCATTCCACAATCCTACCAGCAGTGGATGAGGGTTCCTATTCCTCCACATTCTCTACAACACCTATAGCCTGCTTTTGTTTTAATAGCCACCATTCTAATGGGTGTAAGATGGTATCTCGTAGTTTTGATTTGCATTTCCCTAATAGCTAGCAATGTCGGGCATTTTTTCATGAAATTTTATCCATTTGTATTTCTTCCTTAGAGAAGTGTCTTTTCAGGTCTCTTGCCCATTTTTTAAATGGGTTGTTTGTGTTTTTATTTTTGAGATGTAGGATTTCTTTATATATGCAGGACGCTAGGCTCCTATCAGGTATATGGTTGCCAAATATTATCTCCCATTGGGTAGGCTGCCTTTTTATTTTCTTGATAACGTCCTTTGAGGTGGAGAAGTTTTAAATTTTAGAGGTGATCCCATTTATCTATTTTTTCTTTTGCTGCTCGTGCTTTGGGAGTGAAGTTCATGAAACCATTTCTTATTACAAGGTCATGTAGATGTTTCCCTACATTATCTTCCAAGGTCTTTCTGGTCTTGGCTTTTATATTTACATCTTTGATCCATCTTGAGTTGATTTTTCTATAAAGTGTGAGATGGTGTTCCTCTCTCATTCTCTTGGATATGGATATCCAGTTCTCCAAACACCACTTGTTGAAGAGGCCATTCTCTCCCAACTGAGTGGGCTTGGATGACTTATCAAATATCAGATGACTGTATAGTTTTGATTTATATCAGAACTCTCAATTTGGTTCCATTGGTCAGTATGTCTATCCAAAATCATGAAGTTTTGACCACTATAGCTTTGTAGTATGTTTTAAAGTCAGGTAGTGTGATGCCTCCAACTTCATTTTTCTTTTTCAATATGTCTTTGGCGATTCAGGGCCTCTTACCTTTCCAAATATATTTTGTAGTTACTTTTTCCAGTTCCTTAAAAAATACAGTGTTGATTTTTATTGGGGTTGCATTACATCTGTAGATTGGTTTGGGTATGATAGACATCTTGATAAAGTTTAGTCTTCCTGTACCTGAACAGGGAATAGTCTTCCATTTATTTAAGTCTTCTTTGATTTCCTTTAACAGTGTTGTATAGTTTTCTGTATATAAGTCCATTAGGTTTTAGGTAAATTTATTCCTAGGTATTTGATTCTTTTAGTTACTATTGTAAATGGTATTTTTTCTTGAATTCCACCTCAAATTGTTCATTATTGGTGTACAGAAATGCTACTGATTTTTGAGCATTGATCTTATAGCCTGCAACATTGCTGAACTCCTTTATAAGGTCTAGAAGCTTTGTTGTAGAATTATCAGGGCTTTCTATGTATAGGATCATGTTGTCCGCAAAAAACGAAATTTTTACTTCTTCTTTTCCAATTTGGATGTCTTTTATATCTTTTTCTTGCCTCAGTGCTCGAGGAAGTACTTCTAAGGAAATGTTAAATAGGAGTGGTGATAGTGGACATCCTTTTCTTGTTCCCAAACTCAGAGGGAAGGCTTTTAGGATTTCACCATTGAAGATTATGTGAGCTTTGGGCTTTTCAAATATACCCTTTATCATATTCAGAAAGTTTCCTTCTATTCCTATCTTTTGCAGTGTTTTTATCAAGAAAGAGTGCTGTATTTTGTCGTATGCTTTTTCTGCATCTATAGAGATGATCATGTGATTTTTTTCTTTCAATCTGTTTATGTGGTGTATTACTTTGATTGCTTTTCTTATATTGAACCATCCTTGCATACCCGGGATGAAAGCCATTTGGTCATGGTGTATAATCCTTTTGATATGTTTTTTAATGTGATTAGCAAGTATTTTGTTGAGGATTTTAGCATCTAGGTTCATTAGAGAAATTGGTCTGTAATTTTCCTTTCTTGTGGTATCTTTGTTTGGTTTTAGTATTAGGGTAATATTGGCATCCTAGAATGAGTTAGGCAATATTCCTTCTACTTCTATTTATTGGAAAATATTAACCGGAATTGGTGTTAGCTCTTTCCAGAATGTTTGGTAGAATTCAGCAGCGAAACCCTCCAGTCCTGGGCTCTTCTAATTTGGGAGGTTTTTGATGACAGAGTCTATCTCTTTACTTGTAATTGGACTCAGTTCATCAATTACTTCTTTAATCAATGTAAGCTATTTGTGAGTTTCTAGAAACTTGTCCATTTCCTCTATATTATAATTCTTGTTGGCATATAATTTTTCAAAGTATCCTCTTATGATACTCTTTATTTCTGTGGGGTCTGTAGTGATATCCCCTTGCTCATTGCTTATTTTGTTTATTTGCGTCTGTTCTCTCTTTTTCTTTGTTAGTCTGGTTAAGGGTTTGTCAATTTTATTGATCTTCTCGAAGAAACAGCTTCTGGTTTTGTTTATTTTTTCTAGTTCTTTCTTATTCTCTATTTCATTTAATTCTCCTCTAATCTTTGTTATTTCCTTCTTTCTACTGCCTTTAGGTTTTGCTTCTTGTTGTTTTTCTAATTCCTCCATGTGTGCAGTTAGGTCTTCAATTTTACCTCTTTCTTCTTTTTACTATATGTATTTATGGCTATGAACTTCCCTATCAGGACAGCTTTGGCTACATCCCATAGGTTTTGATATGTTGTGTTGTCATTTTCATTGGTTTCAAGATAGTTACTGATTTTTTTTTAGATTTCCTCCTTGACCCACTCTTTGTCTAAGAGTATGTTTTTTAACTTCCATATCTTTGTGCCTAATCTGTTTCTCTGGCCCTTAGTGATTTCCAATTTCATTCCATTGTGGTCAGAGAATTTACTTTGTATAATTTCAGTCTTTCTGAATTCATCAAGAGTTGTTCTGTGGCCTAGCATGTGGTCTATCTTGGAATATGATCTGTGTGCAGTTGAGAAGAATGTACATCCTGCTGTATTTGGGTGTAGTGTTCTGTATATGTCTATTAAGTCCAGTTCTTCTAATGTATTGTTCAGAGTCTTTGTTTCTTTATTGATTCTCTGTCTAGATGTTCTGTCAAATGATGATAATGGTGTATTAAAGTCCCCGACTATAATTGTACAGGCATTTATTTCTCCACTTAATTTTTAGAGTTTGCCTCATGTATTTTGAGGCACCCCAATTAGGTACATAAATGTTTATGATTATTCTCTCTTCTTGAGAGATTACCCCCTTTCACTAATATATAGTGTCCATCTTTGTCTCTTACAATAGTTTTGCATTTAAAGTCTATTTTGTCCGATATTAGGATAGCTACTCCTGCCCTCATTTGGCTATTGTTTGCTTGTAGAATTGTTTTCCAGCCTTTCACTTTCAGCCTCCTTGAATCCCTGGGTTGAAGGTGTGTTCCTTGTAGACAGCATGTAGATGGAACATACTTTCTTGTCCATTCTGCCAATCCGTGTCTCCTGAGTGGTGAATATAATTCATTAACATTCAGTTTTATTACTCACAATGAATTTCTTACTTCAGCCATATTTTCTTTGGGTTAATGTATGTCATATGCTGTTTTGTTTCTGTTTTAGTCTTTTTGGTTGTTTTTAAACTCTCCTCCAACTCTCTCTCCCTTGTTTTTTCCTTTCAACTTGTAATACTTCATTTAAACACACAAACAACTTGTAGAACTTCCTTTAATCACACAAGAAAGCAGTCAAACAAATCTAATGAAGAACAGTGTTCCTTCTTGGGCCATTGTGGAACCTCTCAGCCTGCTTGTATTTATCAATCAATTGCCCTGCAAGACTCTATATCCAGGTTTTGAGGCAGATTTAACTATAAATCTAAATTAAAAAGAAAAATTCATTTTTCATTTTTTAAATTGACTGTCTTTTTTTTGTGTGTGTGTGAAATAAGGGACCCAAAATATGTCCTTTTCTACACCACCTCCTTCACTGAGGGGGCCCTAACTTGGCTCATGGATACTAGTCAAGCACTTCCCACTTCCTGGCCTCCCTAGGGGAGCTGAAGCTCTGATGCTAGTCATTGCAGAACAATAAAAATGGCTGACTCCTTCCATCTGAAGCCAAGCCTCAGTGTCACCAGGCTGCTGGGTAAATCAGGCTTCCTCAGTAGAGTCTCCTCTCCCCTCAGCCTGGTGCTCTTCAAGCCAGCTTTTCTGCTTCTCAAAGCTATTAGGGGGTCCAGGCAGCCAAATTGAGAGAAAGGAAATGTCTCTCCACCTTCTATCAGAACCCTCCCCCTCTCAGAGAATGTTCCCTCTCACTGAGTTACTGGCAGTGGTTGGGGCAAACCCTGGGCAACTAGGTAAATCAAGCTTCCTCAACAGATTCACCACTCCCCTCAACTTGGTCCCGCTTCAAGCCAGCTATTTTGTTCCCCAAAGCCTGAAGGGATTCCAGGCAGCAAAATCCACAGAAAGGAAAGCCCTCTCGACCCTCCACCAGAATCCTCCCACTCTTGGAGAATGCTCCCTCTCACCAGGTTGCTGCTGGGAGTCACGGCTCAAAGCAGCCTTTTCCCCTGAGGGTGGGGCTCAGCCGTCTGTGTTAACCTACATGGGAAGGGTTAAAACTCACAAATGTCTACCGAGCAATCCATGCCACCAAACTGCCTACAGATAGATGTCCCAAGCCTCTTACTCCGTGTGCACACACCACAGACCCCCAGGCAGTACTCCATCCCCAATCAGCCATCTTCTGAGAGCTAGTCAGCGAGTGCTCTCCTAAACCGATGCCATCTTGCCTCCCACCTAGTATTTCTTGAAGGGTATGTTTCTCATTGGCATACTCTCTTAATTTCTGTTTATCTGTGAATATTTTGAAGTCTCCATTATTTTTGTATGCCAGCTTTGCTGGATAAAGAATTCATGGCTGGAAGTTTATTTCTCTGAGTACCTTGACTATGTCATACCACTGTCTTCTTGCCTCCATGGTTTCAGATGAGAAATCAGCACTTAATCTTATAGAGCTTCCCTTGTATGTGATGGCTCTCTTTTCTCTTGCTGCCTTGAGTATTTTCTCTTTTTCTTGAGCATTGGACATTTTGACAAGTATATGTCTTAGGACTTGTACTCTTTGGGGTGTGCTGTGCTTCCTGGATGTGTACAGCCATCTCCCTCAATTCTGTTGGGAAGTTTTCAGCCATTATTTCCTTCAACACCCCTTTTGTTCCCTTTCCATTCTCTTCTCCCTCTGGGATATCTATAATGCATATGTTTGTGTATTTCATGTTGTTGTTTAAATCCCTAAGTCCCTACAGGATTTTTTCTTTTATCTGTCTGTTCTGCTATCTATTTGATTTTAGATGTACTGTCTTCCACAACATTAATTCTTTCTTCTGCCTGTTCAAGTCTGCTGTTATGTGATGACAGTGTCTTTTTGATTTCTTGGATTGTGCTGTTCATCACCATCATATCTGTTATCTTTTTATGTATGTTTACAATTTCTTCCATATGTTGTCCCAGTGTCATCTTAATATCTTTAATCCCTTCTTTCACTTCATTAAGTTGGTCCATGATATTTGTTTGGACAGCTTTGATTACTTGTTCAATGTTCTGCATATCTTCATGGACAGGTCCATTTCTTCCTGTTTCTTAGTATGGTTTGTAATTTTTTGTTGCCCTCTGGTCATCATTAATCTTGATGTGTTTATTCAGTTGATTAGCTTCTCTCTCTGCTCTAGAGTTTTGTTTAGCTGCTGGTTTTGTGTGTGTAAGTTTTCTCTTTGACAGTTTGTTCTTCTTGTTCTATTTCATCCCTGTTTTCTCTGTTCCCTTGATGGAAAAATATTAGGGCTAGAAGAATTGAAAGAAGTAAGAAAAGAAAAAGCATAATAGTAATAATAAAAGTTAAAAGAGGTGCCATATAAGACTTAGTAAAATGAATGTTCAACTCATGTAACAGTATAGAGTAATGGGGGAAAAAAGTGGAGCACCTACAATGAAATGGGAAACCAAATAGAGAAAAATATGTAGAATGACTTAAAAGGCCAGAATGATGAGGAGAGAAAGAGAAAAGAAAGGGCAGGAAAAAAAAGTTAATTAAAAAAAGAAAACAGAATAAACAAGATAGAAATCAAAACCAGTAATGTTGAGGACTAATAAAAAAAAGGTGGAATGTAAGAACCACAACAGAAAGCAGAAGATTAGAAAGATAAAGGAAGGAAAAGAGACAGTGTTGGTAGACAAAATCAGTATACACAGAAAATGGGAAATCAAGAAAGAAGCATAGCAAAGAAGAAAGAAACTAGCATTACCTAATTTTTTAAAAGGGGGAGGAGGAAAGAGGAAATAAAAACAAGAAAGAAAACAAAACAAAACAAAAAACACAAAAAACCCACAAATAAACCACAAGCAAACAGTCAAACAAAGCTAGGGAAGAACAACATTCTTTCTTGGGCCCTTGTGGAGCCTCTCAGGCTGTCTGTGTTCATCAATCAATTACACTGCAGATTTCTCTCTGCAGGTTTTGAGGTCGGTTTTAGTGAGTAAACTAAGTGAATTTTTTTTAAGTAAACTTTTTTCTTTTGGGAAAGTAAGGGACCCAAATGAAGCTAGCACAAAATAATGTCTATGTTTTCCCTGTCCTACAGTATCAGCTGGATGTTAGATATCCCGGTGGATCACTACTCTTAGAGGAGCTGGGAATCAAACCAGGGACCTCATATCTTCAAGGCAGAAATTCCTCCACTGAGCTACCTTTCTAATTGGGTCAGTTAGCTCTTCAGAAAGCTATTCAATCACTTTCCTTCAGGCAGGTTTTACTCTTCTAGGGCAGCAGGATTCAGCAGGCTGTATGAACAGATCCCCCTCTCCTCTCCTGATCAGGTTGAGTTCCATTTTGAAGTCCAAATTGGACCCTGATGACTGAGTACATTACACAAAATTATTTTCAAGCCTCTTCTAGACCACCCCCTCCTCTCAGGGGACTCTAAATAGGCACTTGAATACTTATTAAGTGCTTCCCACTGCCTGACTCCCTTAGGGGAGTTGAAATTCTGGTAGTCCTCAGTGTGGAGCTTTTAAGTTGGCTGACTCTGCTCTCTCTCAAGTCAAGCCTCTGTATCCCAGGGCAGTTAGGTAAATCAGGCTTCCTCAGGAGATTCACCTCTCCCCTCAGCCTGTTGCCACTTTGAGCCAGCTGATGTGCTCTCCAAAGTTCTAAGGGGTTCCAGGCAACCAAACTCACAGAAAGGAAGCCCCTCTCCACCCCTTGCCAGAATACTCCCACTCTTAGAGAATGCTCCATCTCACTGGGTCGCCAGCAGGAGTGGGGGGCTCACCCTGGCCCTTTTTCCTGAGGGTGGGGCTTAGCCTTCCATGATTTCCACGGGGATAAAAACTCACAGTTTTATCTTGAGCAATTTATCTCCTTGTCCAGCTCCCTCCAGATCAATGCTCCAAAAGCTCCTGCTCCATGGACTCCCAGAAGAGCTCACTTAGGCAGGATCCTCTCCCCAGTCAGCTGTCTTTCGTGAGAGAGATGGTGAGTGCCCACTTAAACTGATGCCATCTTGCCCCTGACCTGTTTCTGACTTTTGTCAATAGTGAATAATGCTGCTATGAATATTGGTGTGCAGATGTCTGTTCATGTCTCTGCTCTCAGTTCTTCTGAGTATATACCTAGTAATGGTATTACCCTGTTACATGACAAGTCTATATTCTACTTCCTTAGGAACTGCCAACAGTTCTCCAAAGTGGCTCTACCATTCTATATTCCCACCAAGAGTGAATAAACTTTCCTATCTATCCACATCCTCTCCTTCATTTACAGTTTCTGACTTTTTAATAGTGGCCAGTCTAATAGTTGTGAAATGATAACTCATTGTCATTTTGATTTGTATTTTCCTAATCACTAGTGATGTTGAACATTTTTTCCTGTGTTTCTTAACCATTTGTATTTCTTCTTTGGACAATTGTCTTTTCAACTCTTTTGCTCATTTTTTACTTGGATAGTGTTACTTTTTATTGTTGAGTTGTATGATCTCTTTGTATATCATGGACATTAAATTCTTATCAGATATGTGATTGTCAAATATTTTCTCCCATTGAGTTGGCTGCCTTTTCACACTTTTGACAAAGTCAAAATGCAAAAGCATTTAATTTTGAGGAGGTCCCTTTTATCTCTTTTTCTTTTGTTGCTCATGTTTCAAGTGTAAGGTTTAAGAAACTACTGCCTACCACAAGATCTTGAAAATGTTTTCCTATATTTTCTTCCAGGAGTTCTATGGTTGTCACTTTTATATGTATGTCCTTGATACATTTTGAGTTAATTTTTGTATAAGGTGTGATATATGGGTCTTCTTTCTTTCTTTTGGATATGGATATCTAGTTATCCCAGCATAATTTGTTTAATAGACTGTTCTGGCCCAGCTGGGAGGGTTTGGCAGCCTTATCCAAAATCACTTGACTATAGATGTGAGGGTCTATTTCTGAGTTCTTGATTCAGTTCCATTGATCAATGAGTCTTTCCTTATACCAGTAACATGCTGATTTTACCACTGTAGCTAAATAATATGCTTTAAAGTCCAGGTGTGAGTCCTCCAACTTTTTTCTCTTTTTCATGATGTTTTTGATTATTTGGGCCACTTACTCTTGCAAATCAATTTGATAATTGGTTTTTCCACTGCTGCCAAAAAGGCTGTTTGGACTTTTATAGGGATTGTGCTGGATCTGTAAATCAGTTTGGGTAGAATTGGCATCTTAACGTTATTTAGTCTTCTTATCCATGAATACAGAATGTCCTTCCATTTATGTCTTCTTTGGTTCCTTTAACAATGATTTTTAGTTTTCTGAATACAGGTCCTTTATGTCCTAGGTTAAGTTTATTCCAAAATGTTTGATTGTTTCAGTTGCTATTATAAATAGAATTTTTTTTCTGATTTCCTCCTGAGATTGTACATCAGTAGTGTATAGAAATGCTATTGAATTTACATATTAATCTTGTATCGTGCCACATTCCTCAACACCTCTCTTAGGTATAGTAGCTTTTTTGTGGATTTTTCAGGAGATCCTAGATTGTATCATCAGCAAATAGTGAAAATTTTTCATCTTCATTTCTTATTTGGGTGCCGTTTATTTCTTTATCTAGCCTGATTGTCTAGCAGAATATTGAATAACAGTGGTGAAAGTGAGCATCCTTGTCTTGTTACTGATCTCAGCAGCAAAGTTTTACATCTTCCACCCTTGAGTACAATGCTAGCTGTAGGTTTTTCTTATATTCACTTTGCCATATTGATAAAGCTTCCTTCTAGTCTATCTTTTCGAGTGTTTTTATCAAAAAGCGTGCTGTATTTTGTCAAATGCCTTTTCTGCATCAATTGAGAGGATCATGTGATTTTTCTTCTATAATTTATCAATGTAGTTTACTACATTAATTGATTTTCTTGTTGAACAACCCTTGCATACCTGGGATAAAACCAAATTTATCATGGTGTATAATTGTTTTAATGTACTTTTGGATTCTGTTTGCAAGTGTTTTGCAAAATTGCCCCTTGTATTAATATGTATTAATATGCATTAATCTGTCTTGAAAATCACTAATTCTGTCTTCAAGCAATTCAAATCTGCTCTGAGGAATTTGGCATCTATATTCATTAGAGATAGTGACCTGTAATTTTCTTTTTTTGTAGTATCTTTACTGGCTTTGGTATTAGGGTGATATTGGCTTCATAGAATGTGTTTGATAATGTTCTTTCCTGTTCAATTTTTTTAAAGAGCTTGAACAAGATTGGTATTATACCATCTTTAAATGATTGGTAGAATTCACCTGTGAAGCCATCTGGTCCTGGGCTTTTCATTTTTGGGATATTTTTGATGATTGTTTCAATTTCTTCACTTGTGAATCGTTGGTTGATCTCTTCTATTTCTTCTAAGGTCAGTGTAGGTGATTTGTTTATTTCTTAGAATTTGTCCATCTCCTCTACATTATCTAGATTTTTGGCATGCACTGTTCATAGTAACCTCTTATGATGTCCACTTTTTCTGCAGGGTCAGTGGTAATGTCCCCCATCTCCTTTCTCATTTTATTTATTTGTGTCTTCTCTCTTTTCTTCTTTGTCAGTTTAGCTAAGATTTTGTTGATTTTGTTGACCTACTCAAAAAACCAAATCCTGGTTTTGTTGATTCTCTATTTTTTTTCTCGATTTCATTTATTTCTGCTCTGATGTTTACTAATACTTTCCTTTACCTTGGTTTTGGATTAGTTTGCTGTTCTTTTTCTAGTTTCTCCAGGTGTTCAGTTAGATCTTCAATTTTAAGTCTTTCTTCTCTGTAATGTAAGCATTGAGGGCTATAAATTTCCCTCTCAGAACTGCCTTACAGTGTCCCATAGCTTTTGATATGTTGTATTCTCATTTTCATTCATCTCAAGATATTTCCTGAATTCCCTTGCAATTTGCTCTTCAAGCCACTGATTGTTTAAGAGTGTGTTGTTTAATATCCATATATTTATGAATTTTCCCTTTTTCCATCCATTACTGATTTACAGCTTCATTCTGCTATGGTTACAGTAAGTGTTTTGTTTAATTTCAGTCCTTTTAAATGTATCTTTTGACCCAACATATGGTCTGTCTTGGAGAAGGACGCATGAGCACTTGAAAAGAGTGGCCACTGGACATTTTCGGGGCGGGGAGGGGAGAGGCAGTCAAAATACAAGGGCTTTTTTGGGACTTGGGGGTTGTAATGAGTGGCATTGTGGCAACAGATGTAGGCCATTTTACATCAGCATATACCACGCAGAACTGTGTGGGAGAGAGGGTGATCTGTGATGTGAAATGCAGTCTATGCTTGGTGGCAAAGCCCCAGGATGTGTATATCCATTGTGGGTGATGTCCCACACTGATGAAGGATGTTGGTGTGGGATGTTGTGGGAGGTGTGGGAGGTGGGGAACATGGGAAACCTTGTAATTTCTGAGTAATAATTAGGTAATCTAAGCACCTTTAAAATATATACATATATATATAATAACATTTATGTAAGAAAATACACATATATGCATATATATTTATATATCATTTTACAAATATTGGTATGTACTGTGAAAAATCTTTATTTTTATGAAGAATTAAAAAAAGCCATAAAAATAATAAAAAAAAATGTTTATGTTTTAGTTAAATTCATGCTACCTATTTTCTTGTAATATAGTCTTTAAAGCTTTTGTGATGTTATTAAATAAAAGTAATAAAAACTTTGGACAATAAAAAAAAAGAAAGTATATCATGCTGTTTTGGGATGCAATGCTCTATAGATGTCTGTTAGGTCTAACTGACTTATTATATTATTCAAGTTCTCTCTTTATTTATTTTCTGTCCAGATGTTCTATCCAATACTGAGAGTGGTGTATTGAAGTCCAAACTATTATTGTAGAGACATCTATTTCTCCCTTCCCCCTTTCCAGTGTGTGTCTCATGTATCTTGGGGCATTCAGGTTAGGTGCAAAAATATCTAGTATAGTTATTTCTTCTTGGTGAATTGCCCCTTGTATTAACATGTAATGACATTTATCATCCCTTAAAATAGTTTTGCATTTGAAGTATATTTTGTCTATCAGTATTGCTACTCCAACTCGTTTTGGTTACTATTTGCATGGAATACCTTTTTCCCAAACTTTTACTTTTACCCTGGTTGTGTCCTTACTTCTTAACATGGGTCTCTTGTACACTGCATATAGTTGTCTCATATTTTTATCCATTCAATCAGTCTATGTCTTTTGATTGGGAAGTTCAATCAATTAACTTTCAATGTTATTACTGTAAAGGCATTACTTACTTCATCCTTTTTGTCCTTTGGCTGTCTTTTGTAATATTATTCTATTGTCAGTCTTTCTTTTCCTTTTTTTTTTTTT
>JAQZBX010080074.1:0-13881 GCA_029593785.1 Cabassous unicinctus
ATGACCTAAATCATTTATGTCAGCTTCCAGAAGGGTCCAGTCTCTTCTGAGAATGTAGCCCATGACAATGTTTTGATCCTTACTTGTGACACCTTGTGTGTATTTAGCTAAATAATAAATATACTAACACTTAAAAAAATGAAAACAGATTCAGGTAATAGATGAATGCTCCTTTCTTTCTTCTAAATTTCCCTAGAGGAACTTCCTTCTCACTCTGAAGTTTATGTGATATAAAAATCATCTACAAGTGCACTGGAAATATTGAAAATAATTTCATTGAGTTCTGATGATAAGTGACAATAACTGGGCCCTACTTCTTGTTACTGACCTGAGCTGGATTTAATTCCAGAACTCATATTGACTATGAAGTGAGCTTCTTTTCATTATCTTTGTTTTGATTGTAATTTTGCAGTGGTTTCAGTGAAGAACAGATGGAAAAAATCCTTAGAGGATTATCATTAATATTTATATAGAAACAAAGATGTAAGGCACCCAGCAAGAAGACAGTTGTCTAGAGAAGAGTCCCAGAGCTTCTACTTTTCTAGTTCTTCCTTCCTCTGTCATTCTACAAGATCATTGTCTTCAATATTTTTCAGAACACTCTGCCCAGGAGTAGTCTGGAAAACAAAGAAGCCTGAAGAATAAACTCTGCCAGATGAAACACAAGTGCACTGAGGGAGCAGAGGTGGAGGCAGCTTCATAGCAAATTTAGCAACGAATCACCATGGGATCTTCAGGGACCACTCAGTACTCCCCCCCATAGCCACACGCATGGTGGGTTTGGATTCTCAGCCTATACACTACTGTTGCTGGTTTTGGTGGGTTTCCAGGTTCTTGGTTACGTCACATAAAGGAATTTAAGGACGCGTTATATTTTAAGCAAGCAGGTAAAGAGTTTATTGTGAAATGAAAGAAAATGAGAGTACACACTCTGTGAGAGTGAGAGACTTGAGTGTGGGCGTGCTCAAGGGCGAGAAGCCTGCTAGGGCTGGGGCTGCGGCCTTATTTAAGGCAGGCCTTCCCCCACCCCCCTTCTTTCCTCCATGTAAATGAAGCCTTGTGAGTTACAACATTCTCATTGGTTCTGAGTATGCAGAAGGCTTGGAAACACAATGTTTTCATTGGTTCTGAGTGTCTGCGGCATGAGTGGGGGTCAGGGGAGGAGGTAGGAATGGGCTTCTCGTTATCTATTGTCTTCAAGTTTTGGGCCTTGGCTGTTGACTCCTCCCTTGTTGACATAGGCAAAGGCTGGCAACTGTGAGCAGGAGTTTTACACAGAACTGTCATTATTGCCCTAGTGCTTTCCTATGGCCCTTCTTTCCCTCAGTTCCCTGTTCTAGGCTGCCTCACTATGGCACCTGGACGTTGAAGGGACCCCTACCGCCACCTTGGGCATAGCCTGTGGTTTGCAAGACTTGGACCCCTTCAGCCCATGAAAATGTTTGCACACTGCAGTCAGTCCTTAGGGAAGCCAGGCGATCCTGCTCAGATGAGGTAGTATGTGGGCTTAATACCACCATCCTCCCCATGGCGCCCTGCATTAATCCCTGTATTCCCACTCAGGAAGCTGTTATCAGACAGTCAATATGACAGCTCCCAGAATAGACTGAAAAATCAATCTCAGATTTTTAGGAAAGCGCATCCTAAAACTTTCCACCAGAGAAGGAAGCAGTACATGGTGAGCAAAGCCAACGAGCACAGAAATGGCAGGGATTTAGCTTTGGTTTAACTGTGATAATTACTTACAGTATCAGATGGGATTGTTCATCAGCAAGTAACAGAAAATCCACTATAAGAATATTTATTGTTTACTTAAGAAAATCTTGGAATAGGCAGGCCCCAGATTGGGTCAGCATCTCTACAACGCAATGACACTGGACTAGAGTCTTTGCAATTCTCTTGACCTTCTCCTCATGGTCACAAAATGGTTGCCACAACTCCAGGTATCATGACCTCAGAAAACCATTTCTAAAGGCAGGAAGCAGGGGTGTTCACCACATTCCTTCTGTTAATTATAATAATAGCTAACATTTTTTGAGCACTTACTATATACCAGGCACTATCCTAAGCACTATATATGTATTAATTCATTTAATTCTCACAGCAACCTAATAAGTTATATCTATTATTATCTTCTTTTTCAGATAAGGAAAATCAAAGCACAGAGAGAACAATCAACTTTCTTAGGGTCACACAGGTAAGAAGTGGTAGAGCTGAGATTCAAACTCTGGCAGCTAGATAGTGTCAAGCCACTTCTCAGTTAGGGAGGAGTTGTTCTTTGATGCTCCTAAGCAGACTTTATCTTATACTTCATTGTTTAGAGCTGGCTGCAAGAGAGGCTGAGAATGCAAGTATCTGCCTATTATTTCAAACTTAAGGAAGATGAGGGTTATGAATGTCAGTTGAGCAGCAAACTAACAGTGTCTGCCAAACTTACAAAGGGGAACAGTGGCCTTTGTTATAGGGGAAAGGTCCTTTTGCCTTAAGAACGTAAGTGAAAGTTTGTGGTCACAGGGCTATTTGGCCTGCTGCCATTGTGGGAAAAAAACAAGCTCCGCCTCAGGGGCAACCAGAAATGGCAAAAATGCCAGCAGCCTGACAGTCTTATCTTCCAACGAGACACTGGAGTGTCTGTCTGTGCATACACAGTTCTTATTAAATTATTCATCCTGATTTAATGGGGGAGGAAATCAGATGCAACAGGTGTGGTTCTTCCTGCTTGTTGAATGGCTTTAAAAAGAGCTTTCAGATACTGGTTGCCTCAGGGAAAATAGCAGGAGGACAAATCAGCTGGATTTTAAGCTAATTACTGAAATGCTACAATACTTGTCAAACAGGAACTTTTTGTTCCAGAGTCAATGGTCAGAGCTAGAACTCTGGAAAGGAAGAATGTTACATAGGCAATCTGCTTTACATATAAGCCAAAAAAGCCTCTGTTTACAAGACATGGTCACATTCCAGGTGTTACTGCAAGCTGCTTGTAAACTCTGGTAGAATCTCATTTTAATAAGCTTGAAGAGACTTACAAATTGCTACATTAGATCTAAATCTCATTAAACTTGAAACCTATTGCTATAATATACTAAAATATACTATTCCATTTCCTGGGTTTAAAATTCATGTGCTCAAAACAAATGTTAGGTGTACGATTCATTTGCAAATGACGTGGGGAGAGGGAGGAAGAGGTGGGCACAAAAGGGTGTGCTTGGCTTGTTCCATTAGAGCCAGAGAAGGTAAATGATGCTACATCCCTCTGCAATGACTGTATCCGAATGCAAAACACAATATCTTAACAAAATGTCACATGTTTTTCAAATGTTAGGTGGTTATGTTTTGCAATTTTATAAAATGCGTGATTATTTGTTTTTTTCCCAATTTTTTTCTCTCTTTTTTGGTCAGCGGCTCATTGTATTTTCAGTACTGACAGCTATTGAGTGCTATAAAATGAGCAGGGTTTTGAATTGCCATTATCTATTCAGAAAATAGTTAAAGGTACACCAAAGACAGTCTGTAACTGGAAAATGCTGACAGCTTACCAAACAAACCTGCTCAGCTCCACTGTTTTCTCTCCCTGACTCTAGAGAGAGCCACTTTCCCTTAACCTACCAAAGCCTCAGCATTCCTATCTGTAAAATAGGGAAGTGGACTCCATGATCTATATCTGGGGACTGTGATTTGTAGGACCTTTGAAGTTCTAAAGTTCTATGATTCTATACACCCTTGGCCAGGTTTAACAAAAGCCCCACATTTTATAAATACCACTAAGGCATAAACTGACATGCTTTTCCGTGTGCTGCTAAGAATATTTAACAAAGCAGATAAAAAAAACTATATGAAAAGGAAAATATCTTCATTCAAAAGATGAATGGCCAAAAGGATAAAAGTTTGTAAATGCTTTGTGTGACTGGGATTTTTCTCTCTACCATGTTTCCTGAATCCACACTGACAAACACTGTTAATATGTGAAGCTCTCCCAAAGCTTGGAAATAGCCTTATTCAGTTTGGATGTTAAAATGACATTCTTCCTACGTTATGTTTTATGAATGGAAGGTTAATGAAATTATGCATGTTTCAGTTTTAACTCTGCAGGTTATTTTGTAATAGGGAAGAGACTGTCTTACCTTTAATTTGGTGTTTTATTAGATTAAATGCATTTCAAAGGAATGGCCACTTTATTCTGCTATTCTGTATTATATTCACTAGGGAGAGGGCATGCTAAATGCTTTCTCTTATTGATTCATTCCCTGTTTCCAGGGAATGCAATATGATAAGCCCATCTTTTGCACATAGAAGAAAAAAAACTATGAATTTCTTTAAAAATAAGGTCCTAAAACTGAGGCAGGAATTTTCTTTTTCCTGTGGTTTGTTCTCATCTCATTTAAAAACCAAACTTTAAGGCAGCATACCCCTTAAATCAGTAGTTCTCATCTGGGGGGCTTTTGGCATGTGGGTGGGGCAATATTCAGTTTGCATGAATATCCCATGCAGTGCAAGGTATTTAGCATCCATTAAATACCAGAAAAACCCTCTAATCATTGTGACAACCATAGCGACCTCCCATACGTTTCCAAACACCAACTTCTCTGAAAGAGTTCCAACTGGGAGTGTTGCTCTGGAGTTAGGAAGCCTGGCAATAAATGGCCAGTTTTCAGAAACCCAGAGAGGGTCTCTGAAGTGTGTCTGCAAGTGGAGAAATGTATCTTCACTCATTCTGGCCACATCTCCAGTTAGTGCACCTCCAGATGCTGACACTTACATCAAGAGAAAAAGCATATGACAGGAGATGTTTAAGAATCACATGGCTTACAAAAAATCATACACCTTTCCTTGCATGCTCTTCCTAGACATTAGATCAGAATGGAAAACTTTCATTATGTTACTTGATACAAAATGTAGACTTGTTTCTTTCATACTCTGTTGAGTAGAATAAACTGACTGGGTCCACTATAAAATGACCCTTTAAAAGTAAAGTTCCTGCATAATAGGAAACACATATGTACTCCATGCAGGAGAACCAGCAGATTTTGCTTCCATGTTGCAGATTCTTCTGCGGTGTCAGGGTTTTGAATTCCAATAAAATTCAACAAACAAGTTTTGAGTGCTAAATGAGACGGATGCTCCATTGGACCCTGGGAATGTAAAAGATGAATAAGACATGGTCTCTGTCTTGGAGGCTCAAAACTGTGCCGGGAAGACTGACTTTTGGATAACCAGAGTGTAAAATAATAAACATCATCATCAAGGTGCATTCATACGCTATGCAAGATAGGTAAAGGAGCAGTTTATTTCACCTAGGTATAGGGGAATAGTTGAGGGAGAAAGAAGTCTGGCAGATATAGAGAAAGCTTCAGAGAGAAGATATCTATTGAGTTGGGCCTTGAAGGATAAATGGGTGTTTTCCAGGTAATGATGGCATTCCAAGCAGAGAATAGCATATTTATGTTCACAGAAATGTGAAAGAGAATAGAGAAAATCCATTGTGGTGCGGCATTGATGGAAGAGTGAAGGGGAGGGGTAAAAGATGAGACGGGGTGGCAGGGAATAGAGGACATGATACATCAGGCTAATAATAATAGGTAGAAGCAACCAATTTAGATTTTTTTTTTTTTAACCAAGAAAGTAAAATGATCAGACTTAGAGGGGGACAAGAACTATGATGGCAGTATGGAAGACGGGTAGATATAAATTTCAATCAGGGATACCAGTTAAGTGACAGTTACCATAATGCTTCACTCAGAAGCCCTCATTCATAAGAAGACTTAGGAAACCAAGTCAACCCATAGCAAATTGAAGGCAGATAATACATGTGAAGATTTTCATCGGTGATTTTTTAAAATGATTTGCCCAATTCCTGATATTCCAAGTGCCTGTCAACTTCTCAACCACTGTTCCATTCTGAAAAAGAAAGCCTGAAGCATTTCTTTACACCAGCCCACCATGTTTGTATGCTGTATTCCCACTACCATATCCACAGCTGACTGAGTCAGAGATTCATACAAGGCACAGAAACAACCATGGATAGCCTGAGTGGACTGGCTCTAGGGTTCTGGCCAACAACAGGTGCCCTTTATTAATGGTCAGATTCTCTCAGGGAGTCAGAGCACAAGACATGGAAAGAGACTCGCAGAAAACACAGTGGCAAAGAAGCCAAGAGACACAAAGAGAAAAGCCCACAGAAGCTATGAGTAAGAAGAAACTGGGAGGTGCAGAGAAGAGCAGAAATGCAGGTCAGAAGCAGCAGGAAAGAAAGATGCTGTGGCAGTGAGGAGCTGAGTCCTGCCGGTGGGGTAGCCAATGCCCCTCCTGAGGGCTGCTTCTGAGCCTCCAAGACTATTGCCCCACAAGTAGAGCCCCTCTTGGTACCTGAGCCAGGTTCCAGTGCCAAGAAGCTGGCTGTGGGACTGTTCAAATTGTTTCCAGCTCTCTGTTACTTCCTGTATCTCTAAAAAATAAATTCAAATTAATTGAGATAACTTGTGTGTCTTTGTTTCTTGCAAACTGAAAGGAACTAACACATCTCACTGAGTGAGATGGTGGCATTTCTTCACAGTTAGTAATAAAAATAGCCACCATTTACTGAGTGTTCACTATGTGCCAGGCACTAGAACAAGAGTTACATGTGCCTGACCTCGTGTAACCCCCACACAGTCCTATGAGATAGGTTCTTGCATTATCCCCATTTTACGGATGAGGAAAGGACTCAGAGAGGTGAAATAGTGCCCAATGTCACGCAGCTAGTGAGCAGCAGAACTAGGATCTGAATGGGTCCATTGGGTTCTAGAAATGCCATTCTTGGCTATTGTACCTTTATGGCAGGGATGGTTAGCTGTGCCCCCAAATTTATGCTCCCCCTTCCATAGAACACAGTTATTGCTGGGGAGTTGCTGCCTAGCTGGTCACTATATCCCCCAGCCTTCCTTGCTTCTGCCTTTTGCCAATGTTACTGTCACCTGTGGGCAGAGCACACTTCTTCAGCCTCTTCTCTTCTGCCTGCTGAATGGGGATATTGGTCAGGCTTCAGGGAATAACAGAGCCACAATGTGGAAAAATCTGAGTCCCCAAGTCATAACATGGAAGAAAACCTCTGTGCAAACAGGAACACCTGTATTGTATTACTACACAAGCAAGAAATAAACTGAGAATTTGGAGCATATTTGTTTTGCAGTCTATCTATAACAGTTATAGTGCCCTCTTTTCTTGCCTTGGGGGTCGAGTTCAGTACAACAGGCTTAAAGCTTGAACCTCTCGGGTGTCCTGGTAGTTTACCCAACACATTGTTAAAGTACTGAGGGGACTACCTCAGACTGCAGCGTTTTTCCACATCAAGAGCTTCTCCTTCTTTTTATTCAGCATAACTGAAAAACCAGAAGGTGTCATAAACACAGAGTTTGTTTGTAAACACATTGTTCTCATATGTTCACAAAATCCTTGAAAACTCAGGAGGAAAAAACAACAACAAAGCTTTGAGCCTAGTAGCACCTCTCCTCTGTTAGAGGCCTCCATTCTAGTCCCAATTATATTTAGATGTCACTTCCGATTTTACACCTCCGCCTGCTGAATCGCAGCCACCTTTGGTGTGAAACACAGCACCTGTTTAATGGGCCCACAAGAGATGACGCAGCTGTTTTCAATAGTAAGCAAAAGAGTAACACACCTGGGAACAGGCAGCATGACTGAAAAGGAAAAATGCCAGGGATTTGGAGAGTTTGCCTGTACTACCATTTCTCAGTTGTGGAGTGTGTCACTGATATGGGCAACTGGGCTAGATCCCACTGGAACCCTCTGGGGAGACGTAGATTGCACCTCAGAATTATCTACCTAAGGAATAGAGGGGAGAGCATTTACCCACTACCTCCCGTACCCCATCAGTCAGGGGTTGCCCTGTGGGATGTTTAAACCTTTGCCCTTCCTGGTTACATTTGTGAGAGCCAGTTCCAGCAGATATACTACACTCAGGCATTAGAAAGATCCCATTAAGGTAGGAGCGAATATGAGGCGGGGTACCAGTGCTGCCTGACACAGACCTCAATGCAAGAAAATGCAGGTGGGATTTGAATCCAGTAGTTTCTAATGACTAAAGCCCAATGCCACTGCCCACGCCACTGCTTACCTGGCCTGGGGGAAGGAATGCAGGCCTGGGAATTAGGATTCTTGCCTTAGTTCTGGAATTGCTGCTTCTTGGTGCTTGTCTTAGGCAAACCATTTAATAGCTGTGCCGCAGTTTATTTCCAAAATAGGAATATTAAACAAATTCATTATTTCCCAAAGTGTGTTCAATGATATGCTAATGTTACAGAATGTTAATTAACGGGTATAACTGGGTAAAGGGGGTGGGGGGGTTGTGGCCAAATAATCTTGGTAAATGGAGTTAAACAAAGTTATACAATTTCTTCACCAAAGGGTATGTCAGAGCCTTTATATATAATATATACTGCACAAGATCCATAAGTTGAGGAGCATCTCATAGAACTAGGTTGCTTCTTACGCTAATATATATTGAGCCACTACTATTTGCCAGGCATCATGCTTAGAACATCTCCTGTGTTCTTTCATTTATTAATCTAGTCCAAAAATATTTGTTGGGCTCCTGCTATGTACACCACAGTGTTCCTGGCACTGGGAATATCTCCATGAACAAGATAAGGTTCCTGATTTTACCTTGTGGATGAGGTAGGGGGAAGGCAAACAATAAACAAGTAAACAGATACATGAACAAAAAATTGGCATGCATCATTTCATCTTATTCTCACAACAATTCATGAGACAGGGACTATTTTTATGATGTATATTTTATAAATAATGAGACTGAGAATTAGAGAAACATAACATCATAAAAGAGGAAATGCCAGAGCTAGAATTATATCTGCATTAAAGTCTGCTTTAATTTTTTATGTATGTATATCAGAGAGAGACATAGAATTGAATTCATCAGTGTGCGTGATCCATTACATACCTTGTCATCGATCCACATGAAGCTTAGGCCTGGAACCATAGTGGGCTTAACCTCTCTGCTCCATTGTCTCTTCCACCATCCTGAAGGCCAGGTACAAAACACCAGTTTGAGAAACAACAGGCAGATAGCCTGCAGGAAGGGCCTTCTAGCTCTGAGACAAGCAGTAGTAAATGATTTCACTCATCCACACACTGGAGAACTAGAACTCAAATGATGGCGTGGTGACGGTATTGCCAAGTACTGCAGAGTATGTTGTGAGTTACACTTCTCAACAATTCTGAATACATTTAGAACATCTTACCAAAATAATTAAATTTTTTCTCTATAAAAAGTAAATGATGTTTGTGGACATTCTTGCAACTTTAATAATCTATGGAGTGACTTGTCAGTGATAAGCTGATTTAAAAAGCATTTACTTTATCTTGACAACTTCCTTTGAAGAAAATCAAATATCCAGGGCCCACTGTTGATGATCCTTTGGTCTGTGACTTCACTATCAGAAATAATAAAGCAGGGAAAAGAGGATTTTACTTTCTGTCTATGGCCTATTGAAATGGTCAGGATTGTTGAATGTTACAAACAATAAAATATTCTTTGAAAATATGAACTATTTGTAAGTAGATCATGCTTTCTTAAATGCTTTGATATTTTTACCATTGAAAGATTCTTTGTTTAAATCTAAAGTCTAGATCTACTCTGACCTTAAAACTTCCTAACCAAAAGAAACTTGGTAGAGTTAATTCTTATAAACTTCCCACATAGTTGGAAACATCACACCCACACCCACGTATATACCTGCTCCATATACAAACATACACATACACAGCCCATTATTTTCATATACCACAGTGAACAATTTGAAAAATGGAGAAGGGAGATAGGTTGCTCTTACAGATCACATACTTATCTTTCATTTCTGACTGAGACCCAGTGAAGGTGACTTAGAATGTATTGGATACTTCACTGGAAGAATGCTGAAGCCCCAACAATTCTGTTTTGTCACTAACTCCTCAAGCAATTCCCAAAATCTAGTCCCCTGCCTCCCTATAAAATATGGTAATCTGTGCCCAGACTTTCATCAAACATGGAGTAATTATACAATATTCAAGGAGATGATTAAAGGAAATGCATTCCCTGTTCTAAAAGGACAATGGTCATAATAGAAAACTAAATTGCAGATGATTACAAAATGAAAAGGGCATATGAATTGTGAAATAGAAAATTATAATATAAAGCAAAGGTCAGCTCTCTGGTCTTTGAAATTATTGATTCAGGATTCCTGGGCCCTGGTTAAGGGGAAGTAAATGTTGAAGTTTTAATTCTTATCTTGAACAAAGAGGAGACCATTTGCTACCTTTACAAGAATTCTATGAATACTTATGCAAAGTCAGAAAAAAGGGAACATGGCCTTATAAAGGAATATTTGTCTATCTGACTAGAATAAACTCAGAGTTAGAACTGCTTTCGAGCAATGCCTGGGATAGGAAAGGTCTGGTGTTGTCTGTTCTGGAAGGAATTTAATCCAAATAGCCACCCCCCCCCCAAGGATTTGGTCCTTTCTACCACATTTCCACCAAGGTTTTTTTGTTTTGTTTTGTTTTGTTTTGTTTTGAGTTTTAGGGTTTTTTTTTTTATTAGAGAAGTTGTGAACTTGCAAAACAATCATGCATTATGTACAGAATTCCTATACATCACCCCTCAACCATCACCTTACATTGTTGTCCACCAAGTTTAGACCTCTCCAAAGTCAAAGACCTCCCTCTAGTCTGAGACATTTTCAGGATGACTCAAACCGAATACTTCTCAGCCTAAAATTCCCCTTTAGTCATTAAAAGGAACTACCTGCAATAGGTACAGGTGGCTAATTTTTCCGTCCATGAATTCATCAAACATATATTGAGTATCTGCCATGTCTCTATAGGCCTTGAAAACAGCAAAGTAAATTACACTTTGTCATAGAGCTTTCAGTTTAGTGTGAGAGAGAAAGTCATAGGAAACCACAGTTTGGTAGTTAATGGAGCAGGTACATGATCTGGGAGCACAGAAAAGAGATACTAAAGAAGACCTTGGGTAGTCAGCGAAAGCTTCAAGTTGCCAAGCAACAATGACTTATAAAAAAGGGGTTCAGGATTAAATAAAAATTTTCCTTTATGCATGTCATTCCTTTGGTGTTCAAGTGCACAGAAACTCCTTTTAGAAGCCTATCTTATTTCTTTACCCCAAATACTGCCACCTCAGGCTGTGGTGGGTTGGGTGCCTGGCCCTAAGGACCTATTGGTGACTCCTTGCTTACCCTTGCTAAGTTTTACAGGTCATATTGGTTACTTGCTGTCTGAATTCTTTTCCAGGCTTAGTACAAAGGCAGTGCCGGGCGCTGGTCCAATTGAAGAGCTTGGCCTTCATCATGTCTTTCAACCAAAGCTCAATGTCAGCTTTGTCTCTTTTGTTATGCTGATAGCCTGCACTAATCAAATTTAAAATTTTCGTCCTTCCATTCATTTCCTATAGCTATTATTTCTTTGCTACTTCGTTACTATCTTCTCAGAAGAAATGGATTTTATCTAAGGCGGAAGAATTGGTGGAGAAGAAGCTGGTTATGGAGGATTCATCAAAACAGAGATTTACTTAAATGTAATCAATATCAATTCAACAACAACAGAAAAACCTGTCTACTATGTGCTGGGTATAGGTAACTTAAATTTGGGCTATATAGCTTGAGATATATGCAAATACATGAGCAGAAAATTAGATAGATGGTTAGTTGGATATATGGATGAAAGTTTGGATGGATGAATATAGACAGGACAGACAGGCAGGTACTAAGGGTTACAAAAATGATTAAGACACAGCCTCTGCCCCTGTAGAATCTCATCAAAGAGAAAACAATTCACACCCTGGTGGGATATATCCTATAATTACGTTGCCACAGTATCTAAATCAAAACTTTGAAGTATTAGCGTGCTTATGGCAGAATTTTTTAAATTGAGCTTTCCAGAGAATGAAAACTTAAGTTTACTCTAAGACAAAACTCCAAGACAAAATAAAATCTTAAAATAACAAACTAATTTTGATCAGAAAAAGAGGGATGTCTTCACAAAGGAGTAGATACATGGGTTGGCTCTGAAGGACAAGCAGGAATATTCTATCAAGCAGTCAAGAAGGGCAGAGCATTGAGACAGAACACTGTGAGCAAGACCTGGAACTGGATAAACTTGTTTGGTGAGGCTGGAGGGTTGGGGGTCTGCCCTGAGGGGCTGGGAGATGAGGCTCAAGAGGGGAAATATGGCTAATAGTGAAGGAAATTTGTTCTGTGAAAATGAGATGACACAGATGAAGGGTTCTCTATACTCAAATGGGAAGGAGCATGAGGGCATCTGAGAAACAATGTATCTTGAGCTCCAGGAGGCTAGAAACCATGCCTTCTAGTTCAACTCAAGTCCACAAGTAAACAATAAAGCTTAGAGGAACCTTAGATGTGCTCTAGTGTCTACTCCAAAACCCCTTAGTCTTCAACTGAGAAAACTTAATGACATATTACTTAGTGATAAAACCAAATTCTTACTTTGCCACTTAATATCTCCGTGGCTTTAGGCAAATCACTTAAACTCTCCAAGCCTTAGTTTCCATCTATAAAATAGAATCTATTCTTAAGGTCTTTGTGATGAATCTGTGATAATACATCTAAAGTTCTTAGTACAATACCTGACACTTAGGAGCTCTTTATTGAGGAAGAATTTAATAAGCAGTAATAAATAGTATTATTAACAAAAAGAGTAATAACTACAATAAAATAAAAAACCCTAAAACTATCATTTGAATCACTTGGGGTATTTTTAAAAGTTACAGATGTCCTGGCCCCATTCCAGAACCACTGGATCCAAAACTTAAGGTGTTTAGGTAATCTGAACTTGTGAAAAGCTGATCCTGACAATAACAGCCAGGATTAGAAATCACTACCCATATTTCCTGCTGTGCAAACTCTAGTCTTTAGATGAGAATATGGAATAATTTTCTATCATTTTCGAATGGTTCAGTTCTTTAAAGTTAGGGTAAGAACTTGGGGGATCGGGTATACATGATGCTGGGAACTGAGGAGGTTAGAAATATACTTGTCTGTGCTCAAAAGAAAGGGCAATTGGATGGCAAGATTGGGAAATGGGATATTCATCTGTATTAGTCAGCCAAAGGGGTGCTAATGTGAAATACCAAAAATGGGTTGGTCTTTATAAAGGGTATTTATTTCGGGTAGAAGTCCATAGTTACCAGGCCATAAAGCATAAGTTTCTTCCCTCACCAAAGTCCATTGTCACGTGTTGGAGCAAGACATTTGCCCAGGGTTCAGGCTTCTTGGGTTCCTCTCTTCCCGGGGCTGCGTTTCTCTCTGGACTTAGCTCCTGTTTCCTCCACAAGGTCAGCTGTAGGCGATCAGGCAAACAGTTCACTTCTCTTCTCCTGGGGCCTTCTTTCCAACATCAAAGCTGCTTCTCAAAAGACTGCTTCTCAAAACTGTTCTTGCCTTGCCTTTTATATTCCATTCCCCACCCACCAAGGGGTGGGGCTCAACACCCTAATCATAACCTAATCATGCCCAGATTAACAGATCAGTTTACAAGCATGATCCAATTATATTTTTGGAATTCATAATTACATCAAATTGGCCAATGGTTACAATAATATTATATCATATGTTGCAATTTATAAAGTGTTTTATATCTAGTTTATCGTTTAATCTTCACTATAAACTGAGGTACTTAGTATAGTTTATTTTTTTCCTAAAAGGGTTGTTATTATCACATGTTGTATGTGAAGAAACTGAATTTAAGAGACGCTAAGGACACCCCTCTTGTCTGCCCTCTGAGTCTCATTAGGCGGTGTCCGTGTTCCCCAGCACATTTTCCCGTGCTTGTGACATGAATATGGATAGCGGT
>JAQZBX010080075.1:0-13873 GCA_029593785.1 Cabassous unicinctus
GAATTAGTTAGGAAAGATTATCTTGTCTTTTATTTTTTGAGTATTTTTAGAAGAATAGGTACGAATTTTTCTTTTAAAGTTTCATATTTTTCAACAGCAAAGCCATCTTGTCTTGGACTTTAGTATATATATTATACTAGTATAATATTATACTATTTAGTATATATATATATAAATTATATATATATATAATTTATTGAAGTATATCAATAAAAACAATTAGTGTATAGTGAGCTAACAAACAAAACATGCATATCTTCATACAGGAATCCCATACATCACTCCACCATCAACACACTGCATTGTTGTGACACATTTGTTACAAACTATGAAAGAGCACTGTCAAAATATTACTACTAACTATAGCCCATAGCTTACATTTAGTGTCTTTTTCCCCCAACCCACCCAATTATTAATGTCCTGTATTAGTAATATAGTTTTGTTATAGTTCATGAGAGAATGTTCTCATATTTGTTCTGTTAACCACAGCCCATCTTCCACCATTGGATTCCCTGTGTTATACAACCCCATGCTTTGCACAATCCATTCAAAGTGTGCATTTAGTGGCTCTCATTTTCATCACAGAGTTGTGCTGTCATCACCTCAATTTTAGAATGTTTTCATTACTTAAAAAGGATCAATCCCACACCCCCTTATACCCACCTACTATTATCTCTTAAAATTGATATAATCTCGTTTGCCATTGCTACAAAAATGTTACAATATCACTGTTAACTATTATTCATAAGTTATATTAGTTATAATTTTCCCATGTGTCACCATATTCTTAACACTTTGTACAAGGACATTTTTATGTTTATACTATTAAGAACAATCTTCCTGTACCACCAAAATCACTGTTATACATTCCGTAGATAATTCTCTAGCTTCCTTTCAAATGATATTTATGTCCACAGACTACCCCTTTCAGCCACAATCACATTTCTAAACCAGCAGTATTATCTATACTCACTACAATGTGTTACCATCAACTCTATTCATTTCTATACTTTTACAATTAACCTTATTAACAATTCTACATACAGTAAGCATCAACTCCCATTCTCAACCCACATTCAATCTCCCAGTAACACATCCTCTAGAGTTTACCTCAGTGAGTTTACTCATCATATTTAGTTCATATTAGTGATAACATACAATATTTGTCCTTTTGTGTCTGAATTATTTCACTCAACATAATGTCATCAAGGTACATCCATGCTGTCATATGCATCCCAATTTCATTTCTTCTTACAGCTGAATAGTATTCCATTGTATGTTGTATTAGTCAGCCAAAGGGTGCTGATGCAAAATACCAGAAATCTGTTGGTCTTTATAAAGGGTATTTATTTGGGGTAGAAGCTTACAGTCACCAAGGCATAAAGCATAAGTTTCTTCCTTTACCAAAGTCCATTGCCACATGTTGGAGCAAAACAGCTGCCGACATTTGCCAGGGTTCAGGCTTCTTGGTTTCCTCTCTTCCCGAGGCTCCATTTCTCTCCAGGCCCGGGTGCTCTGTTATCTCCACAAGGCCAGTTGTAGACTATCAGGCAAATGGCTTGCTTCTCTTTTCCGGGGCCTTCTGTCTTTCCTCACAACCAAGCTCCTCTGTGTGCTCACTTCCCGGGGCTCCAGCTCAAGACTGCATCAGAACTCCAACATCAAAACTCCAGCATCAAAACTCCAACTCTGTCCTTTGCCGTGTCTTTTATCTTTGATTCCCCACCCACCAAGGGGCAGGCTCAATGCCCTCCTGACTTAATCATGCCCAGAGGAACAGACCAGTTTATGAGCATAATCCAATCTATTTTGGGGGTTCATAACTATATCAAACTGCCACATATGTATATACCACATTGTATCTGGCCATTCATTGGTTGATGGACACTTGGGCTGGTTCCATATTTTAACAATTGTGAATACTGCTGCTATGAGCATCGGTGTGCAAATGCCAGTTCCCATCCTTGCTTTCAGCTCTTCTGAATATATTCCTAGTAACAGGATTGCTGGATCATATGGCAGTTGTATATTCAGCTTCTTTGGGTACTTCCAAACTGTCTTCCACACAGGCTGCCCCATTCTACATTCCCAGCCACAGTGAAGGAGTGTTCCTGTTTCTCTATATTGTCTCCAGCACTTGTAGTTTCCTAGGTTTTTAAAAAAATAATGGTCATTCTGTAAGATGTGAAATGGTATCTTGTAGTTTTGATCTGCATTTTCCTAATAGTTATGTTGAACTTTTGTATGTGCTTTTTGGCCATTTGTATTTCCTCTTTGGAGAAATGTCCATTCAAGTCTTTGGCCCATTTCTTAATTGGGTTGCTTGTCTTTTTATCATTGAGTTGTATGATTTCTTTATATAACATGGATATCAAACCCGTATTGGATATGTGGTTTCCAAATATTTTCTCCCATTGAGTAAGCTGCCTTTTTTATTTTCTTGGCAAAGTCTTTTGAAGAACAAAAGTATTTAATTTTGAGGAGGTCTCAGTTATCTATTTCTTTGAGTATAAGATTTCATTATTTATTATTATTTATTCTTTGAATATAAGATTTCATTATTTATTCTTTGAGTATAAGATTTAAGAAATTTCCACCTACCGGAAGATCTTGAATATGTTTCCCTACATTTTCTTCTAGGAGTTTTATGATGGTAGCTTTTATATTTAGGCCCTTGGCCCATTTTGAGTTAATTTTTGTATAAGGTGTGAGATAGGGGTCCTCTTTCTTTCTTTTGGATATGATATCCTGTTCTCCCAGCACCATTTTTTTTAAATAGACTGTTCTGGCCCAGAGGGTGGGCTTGACAGCCCTGTCAAAAATCACTTTACCATAGATGAGAGTGTCTATTTCTGAGTTCTCAACTTGGTTCCGTTGGTCAACACTTTTTTTGTAAGTTCTATGCTGTTTTTCCCATTGTAGCTCAGTAATATGTTTTAATGTCAGGAAGTGAGAGTCCTCCAACTTTGTCCTTTTTTTAAATACATTTTTTATGTTAGTGAAGTTGTGAGTTTACAAAACAATCATGCATAATGTGCAGAATTCCCATACATCACCCCTCCACCAACAACTTGCATTGTTGTGGAACATTTGTTACAGATTATGAAAGAAAGTTATCAATCTGTTTCCAGTAACTATGGTCCATAGCTTACATTTGGTATGTTTTTTCATACACCCCCTATAATTAAAACCATTTATTAGTAGTGTACATTTGTTGTAGTTCATGAGAGAACACTCTCACATTTGTAGTGTTAACCACAGTCAATCTTCCGATATATGGTTCACTGTGTTATACAAGCCATGCCTTTTACAGTCCATCCAAATTGTACACTCAGTGGCTCTCATTTTCATCACAGAGTTGTGTAGTTATCACCTCAGTAAATTTTTGGATGTTTTCCTTAGTCCAAAAGAAAAAAAATCCCATGACCCCCTATTATTGACCCGTAGCATTGATATGGTACTTTCTTTGACAATGATGCAATATTACAATATTCCTCTTAACTATAGTCCATAAGTTACATTAATTGTATTTTTCCCATGCATCACCATATTCTTACCACCTTGTAATAGTGAAGTGCATTTGTGCTAGTTCGTAGAAGAGCATTCTTGTATTTGTGTGTGTGGTGTTTCGTGTTTTTTTTTTAAGGAGGTACTGGGAATTGAACCTGGGACCTCATATATGAAAAGTAGGCACTCAAAACATTGTGCTACGCTGCCTCCCCTGTATTTGTGCTATTAACCATAATCCTCATCCACCTCCAGATTCACTGTTATTCAGTCCCTAGGTTATTCTCTTCCTTTCGTCCAATGGACGTTTACATTCCTACACTACCCCTTTCAGGCACCATCCCACTTATAAATCAGCTGTGATAGTTATACTCATTATAATGTGTTGCTATCAACTCTATCCATTCCCACACATTTACAGTCAAGCTAATTAAAAGTTCTATATACATTGAACATCAGTACTCCTTCTCAGCCCTTACTCTATCTCCTACTAACCTATCCTCTAGATTTTAACTCTATGTATTTATTCTTTATTTTTAGTTCATAATAGTGAGACCATAAGATATTTGTCCTTTTGTTTCTGGCTTATTTCACTCAGCATAATGTCCTCAAGTTTCATCCAAATGAATTGTGTCACAATTTTATTTCTTCTTACTGTAGCATAATTTTCCATCATATGTATATACTACCTTTTGTTTATCCATCCATTGGATGATGGACACTTGTGTTGTTTCCATCTTTTGGCAATTGTGAATAATGCCACTATGAACATCAGTGTGCAAATGTCTCTTCACGTCCCTGTTTTCAGTTCTTCTATATATATTCCTAATAGAGGAATTGCAGGAAAATACAGCAGAACTATATTTAGCTTCCTGAGGTACGGCCAAACTGTCTGCCACAGAGGCTGCAACATTCTACATTCCCACCAACAGTGAAGGAGTGTTCCAATTTCTCCACTTGTTTTCTGTTTTTGTTTTTGTTTTTGTTTTTTTTTTCAAATAATGGCCATTCTATGAGGTGTGAGACAATATCTCATCGTAGTTTTTATTTGCATTTCCCTAATAGCCAGTGATATTAAACTTTTTTCATGAGCTTTTTCACCATGTGTATTTCCTCTTTGAAGAAATGTCTATTTGCCCATTTTTTAATTCGGTGGTTTGCCCTTTTATTTTTGAGTTGTATTATATTTTTTATATAGCATGGAAATCAAACCCTTATCAGATATGTGCTTTCCAAATATTTTCTCCCATCAAGTGGGCTGCCTTTCACTTTCTTGACTAAGTCCTTTGGAATACAAAAGTGTTTAAGTCTGAGGAGGTCCCATCTATCTATTTTTTTTCTTTCATTGTTCATGCTTTAGGTGTAAGGTTTAAAAAAACCACCACCTACCACAATATCTTGAAGATGTTTCCATACATTTTCTTTTAGGAGTTTCATGTTCTAGATTTTGTATTTAGGTCTTTAATCCATTTTGAGTTAATTTTTGTATAAGGTGTGAGACAGGGTCCTCTTTCTTTCTTTCTTTTGGATATGGATATCCAGTATTCCCAGGACCATTTGTTGAATAGACTGTTCCGGCCCAGCTGAGTGGGCTTGTCAGCCTTGTCAAAAATCACTTCACTCTAAATGTGAGGGTCCATTTCTGAGCTCTTGATTTAGTTCCATTGGTCAGTATGTCTATCTTTACGCCAGTACTATGCTGTTTTTACCACTATAGCTGAGTAATATGCTTTAAAGTCAGGAAGTTAGAATTCCTCCCATTTCATTCTTCTTTGTTAAGATACTTTTGGCTGTTTGGGGCCCCCTACCCTTCCAAATAAATTTGGTAATTGGCTTTTCCATTTCTGCATAAAAGGATGTTGGGATTTTTATTGGAATTGCATTTAATCTGTAAAGCAGTTTGGTTAGAATTGACATCTTAACCATATTTAGTCTTCCAATCCATGAACACAGACTGTCCTTCCATTTATTTAGGTCTTCTTTGGTTTCTTTTAGCAATATTTTGTAGTTTTCTGAATACAGGTTCTTTATGCCCTTTATTAAGTTTCTTCCTAAATATTTGATTCTATTACTTGCTATTATGTATGGAATTTTTTCTGACTTCCTCCTCAGAATATTCATTCTAAAAAAAATTCTAAAACATCCATAACAAAGCTACTACAATGAATAGACATTTTCAGTGAAGTGGTAGGATACAGGATTGATATGCAAAAATCAATAGCATTTCTATACTTCTATGGGAGAAATTGAGAGGTCAGAGAGGATTGAGGGCTGATGGCAGAGTAGGAATTCAGAAATAACTCTCTCCACTAGAACAACTCTTAACCATCCAGGAACTGACTGAATCCACTATTTTGAAACTCAGGATTCCAGTTGGGTACTGTAAAGCATCCGGGGAAAAGCAGGAGGAAGAGGTTAGTAAATTAGGATAAATACCAGTAAATTGCTGTTGTCACCCAGTACTTACCAGTGCTCTTTCCCCACTCTTGCTGCATCCTGAAGTGGGCTCCAAATCCTGGCATAGCTTGCTGGTGCCAGAAAGTGACCTAAAATTCCACTTACCCAGCTCCAAAATTGGCATGGGCTAATTGCTGACCACAGCTTTTGATTAGTGAAATTGATAGCTACAAATTATAGTTATTAAAATTTCTTCAGTTAAGCAGCTCTGGATTTTCTAATACCCTAGCTGAGCTGGTTTTCTTTTAATCTAATCTTAGTAGTTTACTCTTTGCACTTAGTTCCCTGAAGGATATTAACCAGACTTTCTCAGTTCTGCTTACAGGAATAAGATAACCTCTCAAAGCAAAACCAGACAGAATGGTGTCAGGAGCACCTTATGACCCAGAAAATCTGTACCTTTCCTCAGTGGCAAAATAAAGCTTCCTTGAGCAGTCGGGTGAGAAAGGAGTCATGAAGACCTTGCATGTAAGTATTTGCACAACAATATCTAAACTGTGGTTTATTGCCACTGAAACCAAGGACAAATTTGAGTGCTTGAGACAATGCAGGACTGAGAAATTGCATGTATCTACCTTATAAGAGCCCTGGAAGATCTAACATGATCACTTTTTAAAAAACTTGTTTTTCTTCTCCCCTACCCCTTTCCTGTACCTGTAAAAACCCTATCCCAAATCCTCACTTTGAACTGGTTTTGAGGAGATTCCCCCAGTTCCTTGCTTGTGCACTTGGAATAAATCACCTTCTCACAGAGAGATGTGTTTCTCCTTTGTGGTACCAGCTAGATGGGCCCTTCTTTTGGAATAGCTGTGTTTACAGAAACAAACTCAGATCACTGGGGCCCCAGCTCTGAGGGCAGCCATGGCTCCAACCCACCCAGGACAAAGGCAGCAGAAGAGACAAAGATGTTATGCTTCCTCTGGGCTATGGAGGACAGAAGGGCTGCATATGTTGGGCAGGACATGAAAGCACACCTTTGGGGAAGTGTGGGGGAAGTTTCTGGCACCCTTCCTGACCTCACCCTCATTCCCTCTCCAGGGCAGTTTGGAGCTGCTCCATTTGTGGGTCACTGGCCTGGTTCTGGCTGGGAAAGACTGACTTAGGAAACTCTATCTGGCATGTCCCCCCTTTCCCAGAATTTGCCCTCCAGGCAAAAAAGGATTGAAATAATGAAAGCAGTGTAAAAAATTGCTGAGTTGGATGGTCTGGGGTAAAGCCTTGTCTACTTTAACACCAGCAGTGGAACACACTGGAGAAGGAGAATTCTGTCTCCTTGTAAGTAGAACATTCATCTGTAAATAGGGGAACCACTAAGCCCTTAGCAAAACAAGCACAGAACAAGACACAGCTTAGAAAATTTAGGTAGTTCCCTATTCTTTGCATTCCCCTTTGGCAGATGTTCCTGGCAGGAGGGCTGACACTCAAGAATATCTCTGTTGATTAAAGATCAAGAAACAGACATCTCACAGAATAGATCACAGAGTCAATCTTTTAAAATATTAAAATGTACAGTGTGCAACAAATGATTACAAGACAAACGAAGCAGGAAATAAAGGTCCATCCAAAGGAAAAGAATAAAAATCGAGAAAACACAACTGAAGAAGACTAGACTGTACATAAGCTTGACAAAGACTTAAAAATAAGTGATATTCACAACACCACCTATCTGGGAAGATAGGTAAATCTATTTCCCCAATATAACATAGTTATACTCATCTATAAATTCCCTAACCATGATTTTTCTACTACTTTTATCTGAATCTATAATTTTCAATTTCACTGTTAAATATATTTCTCAGAGACTTAAAGTTTTCAGAGTGTTCATATGCTGGTTGGGTCCTGAATACAAGCAGCTATGTGATCAACTCCTACTCTCCAGCTCTTTGTGCCAGCTCTGCACAAGTAGTAAAATGATGAGGATGGAATACCTCCACCCCAAAAATAAGGAGTATCTTCAACGGCAAGGAAAACACTACTCTTCTGCCCCATAATATCTGCATCCCTTCTCAGCCTGAAGTTGTCAGAGCTGACATCATCCCTAATTGAGGAAAGAACAAAAACAGGGGGCAGGAGTGTAACCACTGGCCAAAGCAGATTTATTGTTGTAGTCATTGTCTTGTGTTCATTTAGTGATGTGTAACATTGATATAAAAAATAATTTTAAAATAAATTATACTCAATATGCTCAAGGAGTTGAAGGCAAATACACATAAAAAACTAAAATATATAAGGAAAATAATGAATGAACAGTAAGAAAATCTCAATATAGAGAAATTTTACAAAGAAACCAAAATGTCTCCTGGACTTGAAGATCATAATAACTAAAAAAGACAAATTCCCAGGAGAATTTCAACAGCAGATTGGAACTAGCAGAAGAAAGGATCAGCAAAATCAAAGACAATACTATTGAAGTGAAACAGGCTGAGAAGCAAAAAGATAAAAGAATTATAAAAAGCAAAAATAGCCTGTAACCTCTGAGACACCATCAAACATACCAATAAATACATTATGGGAGTCCCAGAAGCTAAAGTAAGAGAGGAGAGGCAGAAGGATTATTAAAAGAAATAATGACAGAAAACATCCTACACTTAGAAAAAGACATGGATATGCACATTCAAGAAGTACAGAGAACACCACACAGGATGAACTTGAAGAAAATATGCTTTGTAACATATTGACCAATCTGTCAAAAATAAAGTAAAAAGAAGGAGCTCTAAAAGCTGCAAGAGAAAAGCAACATGTTATATACAAAGGAGTCTCAATTAGATTAAATGCTGATTTCTTATAGGAAACCATGGAATCCATAAGGTAGTGGGTTGAAATACTTAAAGTGCTGAAAGAAAGCCAACCAAAAATTTTATATTCAGTGATACTCTTTTCCAAAAATGAGGGAGAGATTAATTTCTAGAATAACAAAAGCTGAGGGAGTTCATCACTACTAGACCTGCCCTATAAGCAGTGCTAACGGGAATTCCTTAAACTGAAAGGAAAGGACACTAAACATTGGCTTCATGTGGCATAAAGGAATAACAACCTCTGGTAAATGTAACCATTTGCTAATTATAAACATCAGTACTATATATTGCATTTTTTGGTATGTAACTCCAACTAGTGCTAAAATACAAATGCATAAAAGACATTGAAAAATCTATGATTTTGGACATACTATGTACAGTGTTATAATTTGTAAACAGTACAAAAAAAAGGTGGGTTTTGGAAGGGTATAGGTACGATTTAAGTTTATGCCATTGAAGTCAAGTTGGCATCAAATCAAATATGATTATTATACATTTAGGATCTTAAATTTTAATTCCATGGTATCTGTAAGGAAAATACATCAAAATATATCCAGATAGAAATGAGAAGAGACATTATATGGTACAACAAAAAATCAAACTAATATGAAACTAGGCATTAATGGGAGAATTATTAAAAGGTCAAAAAAGATATAACACACACAAAGACTTAATAGCAAAATGGCATTATAAATTCCTACATTATCAACAGTGACTTAAATGTAAATGGATTAAAATATCCAGTTAATGGCAGAGATTGGCAGAACGGGAAAAAACATGGCCAAATTATATGCACTTTACAAGAGCCATACCAAAAATTCAAAGACAAAAGTAGGTTGAAAGTGAAAGGACATAAATTTACCATTCAAGTAGTAACCAAAAGAGAGGTGGGGTAGCTAGACTAATATAAGAGAAAAGAGACTTTAAGTAAAAAACAGTTATGATGCACAAAGATGGTCATTATATTCTGATAAAGGAGTCAATTCAACAGGAAAACATAACATTTAAAAGTATATATGCACTTATCAGCAGAGCTCTGAAATATATGAAGCAAATCCTGACAGAGGTGAAGAGAGAAACTGATGCTTCTACATTAAAAAAAAAAAAAAAAAAGATATAGACTGACAGAATGGATTTAAAGAAATGAGCCATCTATAAGGTGTCTGCAAGAGACTCACCTTAGACCTAATGATATAAATAGGCTGAAAGTGAAAGGTTTGAAAAAGATGTTTCATGCAAACAGTAACCGAAAAGAGCAGGAGCAGCTATATCAGACTAAACAGACTTTAAATGGAAAAAGTGATAAAGAGATTCAGAAGGCCACTATATACTAAGAAAAGGAACAATCCATCAGGAAGAAGTAACAGTCATATTACCTAACCATCATGCTCCAAAATAGATGAGGCATATTCTGGCAAAACTGAGAGGAGAAATAGATGTCTCTACAATAATAACTGGAGACTTCAACATGCCACCTCCATCAATAGATGGAACAACTAGAAGATCAACAATGAAACAGAGAAATTGAACACTATGATAAATGAGCTAGACCTAGCATGCATGTGCAGCACATTGTACCTCAGATCAACAGGTTATGCATTGAAAGTGCTCGTGAGCCTTTCTCCATTCATTTTTAATCTCAGCCTTCAGGGAATTCTAGTTTTTGTACATATTGATCTACAATATCTGGTTCTCTGTTATATCTCAAAAACACTGAATATTTTTCATTCCAAAGAATGAGCTGCAAAGTATTGAATTAATTAATTAGCCTTTCAAATTAATCTTCTCAATGGCTTTATCAGTTTGTTTTTCAACATTTTATGAGAATTTTAACTTTTTAATTATCTTGTAAATCCAATCAAGGTAAACAGGATGTGATCCAAGGAATGAAACCCTGAATAGGTTCAGTATCTGTGCAATCAGGGTTTGTTCCTTGGAACGTGTCAATCATTACATTTATTAAACATTTTCCCTATCCAAAGGGAATATAAATAGAGGTTGCATTTTCCTGTAGAAAAAGAAACTTAACAGTTCACAACTTTGGGAGAAGAGCAACATGTTGCTTGTCTGTTGAAGTTGCCACAGAATTGAATTGACCTTAATGTCCCCTCTTATTATTGGATCCTTGGGAGTTCTCCAAACAGTGAGATATGAACTGACCTTACCCCATTACCATTTTATAAAAACTGTCTTCTTCTCCAGAAAAATAGCTAGAGGACAGGCTGAAACATCCTGGAAAAAAATCTTCTAGGGCTTAGGACACCAGGCAAAGGCTGTACACCACCCAGAGGAGAGAGGGACAAATGAGGGGAATCTCAAAGACAGAACTGTGAGTTGAAACCAGCAGCTCCTGCTGCTGCTAGCACCCTCCCCCACACTAAAGACACTTTAGAATTCTCTGCCTTCTGGGCCTGTGGGCTCCAGAGATCCACCACCCAGGAAAGGGGAGAGAGAGGGACACAGCCTAAGGTTGACTCAGGTTCTGAACCACAAATTTGGTCTGCTATGTCCTAGGAGCCCTTCCAGTCTGGGTGGGGCCACACCATTGTTTGCCTTGGGAGCCAGCAAGGGACAACCCTCCCAATCTCCTTCTCTACTAGCTGGGACTGATTGTTGAGGACTCAGAAGAGAGCAAAATATTTCCTACCTGGAAAAAGGGAGGGGGCTTCCAGAGAAGGCTGGAGAAGTTTCTGAGTAAGTTTGAATTACCAGGCTCTTAGCCTCCAGTCAGGAAGCTCTATCACATTGATCCAGTCTGAGTCGCAGCAAGTACACTCTAACCAGTCATTGAACCGAGAGCTGCCAAAGACCGCCATCTGCTGGCAGACAAAGGAAATGCACATGAGAAAATTTAAGTAAGAAAGGCTTTTTCTGGCCTTTATAGCTTCCCTCCCCAAGGCCCTATGAAGCAGGTCTGTAACCAATTACTGGGTCCAGAGCCCAGGTTTGAGCAACTAGCAGGGGCAATCCTAACAATCCAGGTTGAGCCAAGAATCAAAGAGCAGTAGTAACCCACAGCCTCCTGCCACTAAATCCCTACAAAAGAGAAAGAAATTGAGCATCTGAGTAAACTACATCCTAATCAGATGCCTAGATATCAGCAAAAAGTTATGAGCCATACTAAGAAAATAGAAGACATGGCCCAAGAAAAGGAATATATCAAAGCCCCAGAAGAGACGCAGAATTTGAGAGAACTAATCAGTGAGATGCGCACAAATTTCCAAAGTCAAATTAATGAGTTGAAAGACAATATGGCTAAAGAGATAAATGACATCAAGAAGACACTGAGTGGGCACAAAGAAGAATTTGAAATCCTGAACAGGAAAGTAACAGAGCTCATAGGAATGAAAGACACAATAGGTGAGATTAAAAAAACACATTAGAGGCATACAACAGCAGACTTGAAATGATAGAAGAAAGAATAAGTAATACAGAAGACAGAACAGCTGAAATTGAAGAAAGTAAAGAACAGAGAGAGAAAAGAAGGGAAAATTTTGAGCAGGGGCTCAGAGAGTTGAATGACAACATGAAATGCAACAGCACACGTGTCATGGGAGTCCAGAAGGACAAGTGAAGGGAAAAGGGTCAGAAAGAGTATTTGAGGAAATAATAGCTGAAAATTTCCCAAATTGCATGAAATAAATGAACTTACATGTCCAAGAAGCACACTATACCCCAATCAGAATAAATTCAAATAGACACATACTACTCAGAATGTCAAAGATAAAGAGAAAATTCTCAGAGCAGTAAGAGAGAAGCAAACCATCACATTCAAGGGATGTCTAGTAAGACAGCATGGATTTCTCTTCAGAAACCATGGAAGTGAGAAGACAGTGGTATGATATGATTAGGATATTGAAAGAGAAACACTGCCAGCCAAGAATTCTTTATCCAGTAAAACTGGCCTTCAAATATGAAGGTGAGTATAAAATATTCACAAACAGATACTAAGAGAGTTTGCAAAAAAGAATCCACCCCTGCAGGAAATACTGAAGAAAGCCTTAGAACCTGAAATAAGAAGAGAGGAGGGAGCAGATGTGGCTCAAGAAGTTGACTGCCTGCCTCCCATGTAGGAGGTCCTGAGTTCAGTTCCCGGTGCCTCCTAAAAAAACAAAAGCAAACAAAAAGCAAAACAAATTTAAAAAACCAACTCAGTGCAGCTGATGTGGCTCAGTGGGTGAGCACTGGCTTCCCAAATATGAGGTCCCAGGTTCATTCCCCGATATCTAAAAAAAAAAAGAAGAGAGGAGAAAGAGGTATGGAGGAGAGTATAGAAGAAAGAATAGCAGAAAGGATAACCAAAAGAGCGAAAAGACAGACAAAAATATGATATGATATATGAAAACCAAAGAATAAAATGGTGGAGAATATAATGCATTTACAGTAATATCATTGAATGTGAATGGATTAAAGTCCCCAATCAAAAGATACAGGATCTGTGAATATTCTTGTTGTCCTGATTTTGTGATAATCAGGGTAGGCTAAACATTTGCTATATTAGAAACCATGGGGATACTTCCGGGAGGATGGCTGACTAGTAACACACAGGAATCTCTTCTCCAGAAAAATAGCTAGAGAACAGGCTGAAACAGACCCAAAATAGATCTTCTAGGGTTTAGGACAGCAGGGGAAGACTGCACACCACCGAGAGGAGAGAGGGACAAAAGAGAGAAATCGTGAGGACAGAACCAGAACCGTGAGTTTTTAATCAGCAGCAGTGGCTGCTGCCGGCACCCTCCCCCACACTCTTTAGAATTCTCGGGCCACTGGGCCTGCGACTACAGACAAAGGGGGCTCTAGGGATCTACCACTCCCGGAAAGGGGAGAGAGAGGGACACAGCCTTAGGCTGACTCAGGTTCTGACCCGCAAATTTGGGCTGTGGAGCCCCACAGACCCCTCCACACGGCAGTTTGACCTGGGAGCCTAGGAAGGACTGGAGAAATTCGACCCTCGCAATCTCCCTCTCTTATAGCCTGGACTAATTGTTGAGGACTCCACAGGAGAGGGGAGAGAGAGCCTGGGGCTGACACCCTGCTTTTGACTCCCAGGTTTGGTCTGCCCTGTCCCGAGAGCCAGTCCAGGCTGGGTGGGGCTGCGCCATTGTTTGCCTTGG
>JAQZBX010080076.1:0-13877 GCA_029593785.1 Cabassous unicinctus
TTTTTTTTTTTAAAGATTTATTTTATTTTATTTTATTTTTATTTATCCCCCCCCTTGCTGCTTGTGCTGCTGTGTCCATTCGCTGCGTGTCTTCTCTGTGTCTGCTTATCTCCCCCTTGCTGTGAGGTCTTGCCGAGTCAGCCCACGGCGCGGGGCGAGCCGGCCTGCCCTCACAAGGAGGCGCCGGGAAGCGAACCCGGGGCCTCTCATATGGTAAACGGGTGCTCTATCCATTGCGCCACACCCGCTTCCTGTCCTGAGGTTGCTGCATCAGCCCAGCACACCGCTCAGGTGGGCGTGCCCTCACAAGGAGGCCTCGGGGAGCGAACCCGGGCCTCCCATATGGTAAACGGGGGCTCTATCCACTGAGCCACACCCGCTTCCCGTGATTTTTTTTTTATACAGAGAGAGGAGGGACAATATTTTTTATAAATAGTAAATGTTAGATGTGAATATTTTATTACTAAAGTCTTGTTTCAACTACATCTTCAGAGTTGAGAATTGGTTCATTTTTTTTTTTAATATTTTAAAAGATACTTATATTACATAAATGTTACACAAAAGTTACAGGGATTCCCATGTTTTCCACCTCCCACACGTCCCACAACCTCCCACATAAACATCTTTCATTAGTGTGGCACATCACTTGCAATGAATATACACATCCTGGGGCTTTGCCACTAAGCATGGACCATAGCTCACATTGTAGACCACACTCTTTCCCACACATTTCTGCATGTTATATGCTTATGTAAAATGGCCTATATCTATCATTGTAATGTCACTCAGGATAATTCCTAAGTCCTGAAAAAGTCCCTATATTACATGTGCTTTTCCCTCTCCCTGCCCCAAAAGCTTTCAGTTACCTCTGACTACACATCAATGTTGTAATTTCTGCCATTGCTAGAATCACAATATGTCTACAACAGAATACCAGTAAGTCCACATTAGTCCATAGCTCTTCCCCCAATCCTGAGGAGACTGGGATGGTGATGTCCACTCGATCTCCAAGTGAGAGGTGGCTTATATCCCATAGGTAAGATGGATGGGATTATCCTGCCTGCAGCTGCAGACTCTCTCCATTCCCTAGGATGGCCATTGTCCATCATCATCTCCTCTCCAGGTGTCTTGGGTAAGTCCATTGAGCTATGGAGTAGGAGTTGCAGCTCCACTGAGATTCCAGGCACAGCTGGCACATGAGCAGGCCAAAGGCTCCAGTCTCTGGAAGTACACCTACAAACTCCAGCACCACATATAGGTTTGAATAGAAGGGACCGATGGATTATGTGTAGTGAGGACTTATTTGAGTCCAACTCTGTCACTCTTAGGAGAACAGATTCCAAAGTAAAGCCCACTGATAAGGCATCAATCTCTGGAGCTATCCACCCTTATATAGGACCTTGATGTCTCCAGAGCCCTCAGGAGCCCCTCTGTGTGGGGTGTTATCCACTTTGGTGTTCTGTGAATCCTACTGAGGTGTGCATAACCATTACCTCTGGTATAACCTCCCGACTCTCTTTGAAGTGTCTTAGCCATATGAACTCATTTGTCTTTACCTTTTCTCCCTTTTTTATTCAAGGTCTTTTTCCAGTCATATTGCCAGATGGCACTTCGTAGCAATCCCTCGGTGCCATGGAGGCTCATTCCCTGGAGTCATACCCCATGCTGGGGGAAAGATAATGCATTTATATGCTGAATTTGGCTTAGAGAAAGGCCACATTTGAGCAACAAGGAGGATCTCAGGTGGCAACCCTTAGGCATCCCATAAAAATAGGCTAAGTTTCAATTGCAAGAGCAAAGACTCATAAGGCTAGTCATCAATAACAAGAACCCATCAGTGGACCATCTTCCTTTGCCAGACACTGTCTCTGAACTTGGGGAACTGTTGCTGTTCCCTTCGAGAATGTGGCAGAGCCCTCCAGGCTGGGAATCCAGTATTCTCTCATTATTGAGTGATTATCCACCTACTGTGACCATGCCCCACCCTTTGATCATTTGGACAATTTTATATATCTTTTATGTATTTCAGGTGAACTTTCTCCCATGAAACCTCCATCCCTGACACTCCCCACCAATGATCCTCTCCTGCCTCCATTGTAACACTTCTGTGATCCAAACTTTCCTTAAAGATGAAGTCCATATTATAGCCAAATACAAACTATAGTTAGTAGTAATATTTTGATATTGCTCTTGCATAGTTTGTAACAAATGTTTCACAACAATACAAGGTTTTGGTGGAAGGATGATTTATAGGAACCTGTATGATGTTATGCATGTTTATTTTGTAAGTTCACAACTTTTACTATACACTTCTTGTTTATGTATGTTCTTGTATGAATGATATACTTCGATAAAAATATATTTTAAAAAGTAGCTATGGAATGAATAACTATTCAGCAGATTGGGGATATCAACAAATATTAGGATGAGAGAGAGTAGATGAAAGAAATAAGACTTGTGATGGAGCTTGGAACAAATCTTCCCACATATGAACTAACAATGCTTTTAAATTTTCCGGGGAGTAAGGATGAGAATGAACAATTCTTGTAGAGGTAGATTAAGTAAAGTAGGTTAAGATTGAAGAAGCCCACCTTCTTTCCCTCCTCCACCTCCACAAGCAAAGCAATGAGAAAAGAGATATTTACTAACTATAAAAATACTCATAGAGTCTTTAGAATTAAATTGATTAGACTGTCTGGGGAGTGTAAAGGCTTCTAGCATAATGTGGGCAACCCAAGAATGACTTTGTCCTTTAGCCACTTGGCACAACCAGACTGAAAATTTATCCCCATCATCACAGTATAAAACTTAGTCTTTCAATTACAGGGCTCTGCAGAAGTGCACAAAGCTTCTAACTAGCATTTAAATGTGCAGGAGTAAGCTAGAGCAGAAGGAAAGGCATTTTAAAAAAGAGAAAAACAAACCAACCAACACAAGAGCTAACTTTAATAAACATGTCTTGATTCAACAAGTATCTATTGAATACTACTTTATAATCTCTGCCTTCAAGGAACTGACAATTAAATGAAGAGAGTCAGACAAACAAAGCAAAACAACAACCAAAAATAACATAAATTAATAGAATGTTAGATGAGGATAAATGCTAAAGGAAAAAAATGGGGAAGTGTTGTAGAGAGGATGATGGGAGCATGTTTAAGGACAATGTCCATTAACGTGAAGGTTTAAGGATCAAGAAGCATTAAGTAAAGGCATGAAGACAGTGAAGGACTTGTTCTAAGGAATATTTGGAAGATGACCAGAAGGAACAGCCAGTACAAATTCCTTGAGGCTGAAACTATCCAAATGTGTTCCAAAAACAAAGAAGGTAGTGTGCCCAGAGCTGAACCAGCAAGGTAACAGGAATAGTGGAAGAGATCAGGGATGTAATGGTTTCTATTTCTTTGGACACAGAAGTGAATACACTATATGATTTATGTGAAATTCAAAAACAAGCAAAACATAATTCTTTGAGGTAGATGTCAGATAATAGGTTATCTCTGTGAATAATGACCTGTGAAGTTTCATTAGTGAACCCCTGGGAAATGCTCTATATTTTCATCTGGGTGATAGTTATCTAAGTTTAGACATTCATAAAATTTTATCCCATGGTACATTTAGGACTGGGGCATTCAGCACATTTTGGTGAGATATATATGTAGATATATAGATATATAGAAATTTATATACATATGTTTTACACCCATTTCACGTCCTTAAATATTAAAATAAGAGGGAGATAAATGTGCAATACAAATATCAAGAGGCCATACCATAATGTAGCCAGATTGTAGGAGTTATTCATAAATCAATATATGTGTATTTATTGATATTTAAATGATGTTAAATAATTAAGTATGCATGGATATTTTTCACCCCCTTTACTTTATTTCCATATTATTTTCTAAAAATGATTTATGTAATTGTCCACATTGCTCATTTATTTTAACTCTAATATTGTGGACCGTTTTAAATGGAATTACACAACTTCACAGCATTTCTAGAGATATTAATACAAAATAGTCAAAACAATGCACAATAATATTTTGTTTTAAATGTGAATCTGATCAAAGTACATGTAGAACTTCAGTAATTTAGGCTGAAATCTTCCTTTTCCAAAATCTATAACCACACCAAAAGCCACACTTCTTACAAAACTATACCTGCATGGAAAGTAAGGCCCTGTAGAGAGAAATAAAGGAACTTACGCCTAGCGCCTTGGACAGGAGACAGGAAAAGAAGAAATTATTGTGAAAATGTAGAATTAAAAAGATGTTACCAATTCTGTCTATTGGCTATTGTGAATCATGAACATTCTGGTATGATATGTGTCTGAGTCCTTGTTTGTAATTAATTGGGATAAAATCCTAACAGTGGTATTGCCAGGTTATATGCTAATTTTATGAGAAACTTTTTGATGAAATGACAACCTATTTTCCATTGTGGCTGCATCATTTTACATTTGCACCAAAAATGTAGAAGTGTTCCAATTTCTCTACACCATCACCAGCACTTTCCATTTTTCAAATAATAATGGTCCTAGTGAGTGTGAATAGGTATCTTGTTGCAGTTTTGATTTGCATTTTCCTAATGGCTGATGATGTTCAGCATTTTTTCATGCACTTATTGGCCATTTTAAACAAAGTGTGGAGTGTGGTATAATACACAATGGTATAATATTCAACCATAAATAAGAATGGATTTATGATATATGCTACAACATAGATTAACCTTGGAATATTATGCTAAGTGAAATATGCCACACACAAAAGGAGAAATGTTATGAAATATCTAGAGTAAGCATATTTTCAGAAACAGAAATTATAATAGAGGTTATCAGAGATTGGGGCAAGTGAATGGGGAGTTATTATTTAATGGGTAGAGAGTTTCAGTTTTGAGTGATGAAAATGTTTTAGTAATAGATGGTGGTGATAATAGCAAAATATTGTACATTTAATTAGTGTCTCTGAATTGTATACTTAAAGATGGTAAAATAGAAAATTCTATGCTTTATATATATATATAGTACTACAATGAAAAAATTGAGAATATATTACCAATTAACTAAAGACATACTCTTAAAGACATCTTGCTATAGGAAATGAAATAGAATCATTTATATGATCTAGAAAAGTCTACAGATTAAGTAGGGATAATGTCTTTTCCCTCCAATAATATTTCTTTATTTAGAAATGTTCCTACATTTTATATAAAAAATACAAGAACGCTAGCTCTACTCCAGACAATGTTATAAATAATTAATAATTATCATGCAAATTAGTCTTCATAACCCTGTATAATGTAGGTATTTAAAATATTCAATCTATAGATGTGGAAAATATGAACTGGTGAACAATTTGTACAATTTCACAGAGGTAAAGCTAAAATATCCCGGAGCAGGAGTTTGAACTCCTTCTCCAGTAATATGAAATATCTCATGGACACACCTCGTTTTTAGACATAGTATAAGATGAGGACATATTAGTGAGGAACTACTTTTCACTACAACTCACCATTATTAGAAGTAAGTATCAGTTAATAAACATCTGACAGCTATTTTATCAATTTCATCTGTTTTCCTGGTATTTGGTCCTGGGAATCTTCACTGTGGCCTTCATGAGAAACACTGCTATGGTTCTCCTCATGTACCTGGGCATCCAACTCCACACCTCCATGTTCATCTCATCAGCCAATTGTCCCTCATGGACCTCATGCTCATCTGCACCACAGTAATCAAGACAGCCTTCAACTATTTTTCTGGCAAGAAATCCATCTCTCTGGAAGGTTGTGGAACCCAGATATTTCTCTAGTTGTCGCTTCTTGGAGCTGAATGTTTTCTGTTGGCTGTCATGGCTTATGACCTCTTCGTCATTTACTATCCATTAAGATATCCAATTCTCATGAGCTGTAAGATCTGTGGTCTTATGGCTGGTTCTTCCTGGATTCTTGGTTCTCTTGATGGTAAAATTGAATTTGTGGTTGCATTGTTCTTCACATACTGTGGATCCTGGGTAATACCACAATTTTTCTGTGATGTCCCTGCCCTTCTCACTCTTCCATGCACTAACACCTGGACATTAGAAAGAATGATATTTATCAGCTGTATAATTATGCTTCTCTTCCCTGTAACAGTTATTATTGTTTCCTATGTTCTGGTTATCCAAGCTGTCATTCTCATGGGATCTGGGGAGGGTTGCCGCAAGGCTTTTGCCACCTGTTCTTCCCAAATTATGGTAGTGGGGATGCAGATGTTCAACAAGGAATGGATTTGGAGGAAGGAATATATGGGAGTATAGAGGTGGGTGTCAGTCCTGGTAATTACAATCAGACCAAAGTTCCCAATCACAGCCAAGAGGTACAGGATCACAAAGATGAGAAATAGCATGATCTGTCTCCCTATATTCCTACTGAATCCAAGTAGAACAAATTCTGAGACTGGCATAATATTTGCCATTTTGTTATTTGGCTCATCTTTTCTATCTGGCTCCAGGGCCTGTTCTTTTGGCTCCCACATTGATCACTGTTGCCTTTGATCCACTAACTGAAATCTATATAGAAGACAATATATAAGGTCACATGAAGTTTTTACTTGGATTATTGCCCTTTTCTGCAAAACATTCCCTGTATGCATTAGAATTCCAGCAAAATTTGAATTATCAGTCATGAAGTCTAATTCTGTCTAGGTTAATATTGATGATTTTGGAAAGTGAGAAATAAAAGTGTATAGTTCTATCACTTTTATTATTTAGTTTGTGTGACAGAAGCCTTGAAAGAGATTATTGTGTAGATGCACTCATTATTAATATTATCTGATTTTCCTATCAGTTTTCCCAGAGTGTCATGAACTGATTCCTTATATCTGGAAGTAAGGTGGGAAAATCTAATGTAACATTAGACATGGATTTCACAATACTTACAGTTTTTCTTTGTCATCAGAAAATGCTAACTCTTAAATTAGAGAATAGTTAAGGAAATGAGACTGTGGGAAATGAATGCAATATTATGGTGTGTGTATTTAATTCTAAATCAAGAAATACATTTTGCACTCTTATTCTGCCAATAGCCAAATGAAAAAAGTTGAAAGTGCTTTGTAGTGGTATTCCATAATGAAATGTATCCAGATTTCCCATATCACCCAGGGTCCTAATCATTTTATATATAATATCTTGTTTAACATTTATGAAAACCATATGAAGAATTTGGTATAACTACTCTCATTTTAAAGAAGAAAAATGAGACTGAGTGAGGGAGACAATTTACCCAAGTTCACACAGTCATTAAATGGGGGAGCCATGATTTGAACTGGTTAATTTGGCTACAGGGCCAATGCCATTATGCCAATTAATAGATAAGTGAATAAATATTTACATTAAATACTTTGGTTTTTTAAAAGTGAAATTGAATAATTTTTTCCTATCATACATGATACACTCTTACTTTAATTTTGCATCAGAGGTCCTCAACTAAAGACTTTTAATCTACTTCTGTTGGAAGATTTCTTTAGATCTCTTGTTAAATAAGCACATTCTCTGGGTGATATGCCATAGAAAAGCAATGGAGCATAATGATTAAAATCAGGGACTCTGGTGCCAGAAGCTTTTGGTTCAAATACATTGGCTTCACACTATGTGTTACTGTATTTCAATACCCAGAAAAAAGCACGGATAATAAAAGTTGTACTTGTTTCTTAGTATTAAAAGTATTTTATAGATAAACGCACAATGAAGAGTTCCTGGCATATCATAACTATTGTCTTTAATAATATTATTAATTTCAGCATCTATTATTACCCAGTGGTATTTCAGTTGAGATCTACTGTCTTCACAAATTAGGTTATCAGTAAGTTGTGATTGATTTGGATTTCCACTGAATTAGTGTGTCCCTAAGTGTTAACTTAACTGAATAATTTACAGGGACTTTCCACAAACATTTTATATTTTCAATAAAATAAACCTCATCTAATTGTCCTGCATGACTTCCTTCTTTTCCTTGCTACCTCCCAGATGTTTAATCAATTCCACATTTATGAATAACCACACAAAATTCCAAAAAACATTTTTTCCAGAAATGAGAATGAAGATAAAAACATAAACTGATAGAAACCAACCCAGAGGAATCCTGGCCATTGAACACACTAGGAATAAAAGAGAACTTTAAATCAACTTTATAATAGGCTCAATTATCAAAAGGAAACCATTGGCAAATAACTAAAGAAACTAGGAAACTAATGCTGGAAATATTAGAATATGTAAAAAGAGATGGAAGCCATGGCAATGGGACAAATAGAAATTCTGGAGCTTCAAACGAATGAAATGAGAACTCACAATAGGGGTTCAACAGCAGGTTTGAGCAGGAAGAACAAAACAGTGAACTAGAATAAAGGAAAACTGAAATTATCTATTATGAGGATCACAAATATAAAAGGAGTAAGAAATAACTGACATTAAGGGACCTGTGCAAGAAACACCATCAAGAGAACCAACATACATATTATGTGAATGCCAGAAGGAGATAAGAGACATAAAGGAATAAGGAGAATACTTGAACAAATGGTGGACAAATTTTCAAAACTTTGAAGGAAAACCTATAACTACACATCCAAGAATCTTCACAAACTTCAATTATAAAAATTTAAGAGATCCACAATGAGGCTCATTATGTTAAAAAAAAAAAAAAACTGTCCAAAGCCAAAAGCAGAGAGAGAATCTTTAAAAAATGAAAGTGGCTTATAACTTTCAAATGATACTATAGGACTAACAGTCAGTTTTACATTGGAAATCATGGATATGGAATGGCAGTAAAATGACATGTAACTTCTTGAAAGAAAAATAAAGGTCAAAGAAGATTTCTGTATCTACCAAATTTACCTTCCAATTTGAAGGGGATATTAAGAAATACCCAGGTAAAGAAAAGCAGTGGGAGTTAATTATTAGTAAATGTACCATGCAAAATGGTGAAAGGCATCCTTCAGGCTGAAAAGGAAGGACACTAGATGGTAATGCAAAAAAAAAAAAAAAAAGAAAAGAAACAGATATTTCTGTTAAAGAGAAATACAGAGGTAAATATAAAAACCAGTATAATTGTGCTTCTGGTTGATAAATCCACATTTAGTTTCTTGCATGATTTAAAAGACAAATTCATTAATAATTATTTGTACATGTTATTAGGAACATGTACAAAGAATAAAGATGTAACAACAACATAAAGGAGGTACTAGCTTTGTAAGAACAGAGTTTATTTTGCTATAGAAATTAAACTGGTATTCAAACTGATTTTTTTATAAATTTAGGATAAGATTATTTTTGCAATCCCCATTTTAACCACTTAGAAAATACCTAAAACATGCAAAAGAAGTGAGAAGGGAATAAAAACCAAACAGCATTAAAAATCAATTAAATGCAAAAGAAGGCAGTAGTGGAGGAAATGAGGAGCAAAAGGTATAACACATAAAGGAATTCAATAGAAAATTGGAGAAGTAAGTCCTTTCATATCAGAAATTATTTTAAATGTAATATATTAAACTCTCCCTCAAAAGGCAAAGCTTAGCACAAGAGATAAAAGCAAATTTTCTAATTATATATTGTCTTCAAGACAGTCACTTTAGATCAAGATATTGATAGATGTACAGTGAAAGGTTGAAAAAATATTCCATTTACCTGGTTACCACAAGAGAGATGGGGTAGGTACCTTAATATCATACAAAATAAGCTAAGTCAAAAACTGTTATGAGTTCTTTTTTCTCTGAGAAAAATAGCTAGAGGACAGATAGAAATATTGTAGAAAAATTCTACTAGGGTTTTCAACACCAGAGAAAGGCTCAACACTGCTCTGAAGAGAGGGGAAAAAGGAAAAGAATCATGATGGCAAAAGTATGAGTTAAAAGATGCAGCTCCAACTGCCTGCATCCTCCCTGACCCTATAAACACATCTGAATTCTCAGGCCTGAGGGCCAGTGGCTACAGATATATGGGGCCCCAGGGATCCACCTCCCCAGGAAATTGGAGGGACAGGGCCACAGCCTAAGGCTAACTCAGCTTTTGTGTGCAAATTTGGTTTGCTGTGTCCCATAAGCCCTTCCAGAATGTGTAGGGCCTCACCATTTTTTGGCTTGGGAGTCTGCATGAGACTAAAGAGATCTGACCCTCTCAATCCCCGTCTCTGCTGACCAGAACTGGTTGTTGAGGATGTAGAATAGAGAGGAATTAATTCCTACTTGGGAAAATGGAGGGAGTTACCAACCAAGGTTGGAGTACTGCCTCTGAAAAAGATTGAATTACAAGGCTGTTAGCCTCCAGACAGGAACTTCTTTCACATGATCCAGTCCAGGTTGCCGCAAACACACCCTAATCAGGCTTTGAACTAAGACAGTTGTCAAAAAGCACCGTCTCCAAGGTGGACCAAGGACATGCACAGAGGAAACTAAAAGTCAATAAGAGTTTTTTTCCAGGCTTTACAACCTCCTTCCCCAAGGCCTATGGAAGTGGGTCTGCAACAAATTACTGAGTCCAGGGCCCAGATTTGAGCAACTAACAGGGACAATCCTAAAGACTCAAAACAGGTTGAACCAAGAATCAAAATCCTGCCACTAAATCCCAATGAAAAAGAGAAAAATTGAGCATCTGAATAAACTTACCATCATAATCAGATGCCTAGACATCAGCAAAAAATTACAAGCCATACTAAGAAAATGGAAGAAATGGCCCAAGCAAAAGAATATAACAAAGCCCCAGATGAGACACAGGATTTGAGACAACTTATCAATGACAGTCACACAGTATTCCAAAATCAAATTAATGAGTAGAAAGAAAATATGGATAAAGAGATAAAGAACACCAAGAAAACACTGAGTGACCACAAAGAAGAATTTAAAAACCTAAATAGTAAAGTAACAGAGCTCATAGGAATGAAATACATTTTAGGTGAGATAAAAAACACATTAAAAGCATACAAGGGCAGACTCAAAATGATAAAAAAAGAAGAGCTGAATTTGAAGAAAGAAAAGAACAGAGAAAGATGTGAGTGGAAAACATTGAGCAGGGGCTCAGGGAGTTAAATGATAACACAAAACAAAAATATGTACAGGTCGTTAAACAGATATATGCACAACAATGTGCATAGCAGCATTATTCACTATTGCCAAAATGTAGAAGCAACCCAAATGTCCATCAACACATGAATGGATAAGCAAATTGCAGTGTATACACAAAATGGAATATTACTCATCTTTAAGAAGGAATGCAGTATTTATACATGAGACAATATGGATGATCTAGAAGACTTTAGTTGAGTGAAGTAAGCCAGTCATTGAAGGACAAATATTACATGACCTCACTGATATGTCTTAAGCAAATTGAACAGACCCATGGAGCTAGAGTCTGGATGATAGGATTTCAAGAGATTGAAAAAGTGTAGAGTGTGGTGAGCCAATGCTCAATATGGACAAAACTTGTAATAAGGTGGAAGGGGTAGTTGGGCAGTGGATGGGCATGAGAGTGGTGCAGGGATGTGAGGGGCAACAGGGTGGGAGTGTTGAGCTGGACTATCCATGGAGCTGCAGAGAGGGCTGGAAGAAGAAACATGTGAACTCTGGGGATTTGTAGGTCTGTGGTTAAAATACAATGATAGAAATGTTCTTTTGGCAAATATGGCAAGTGAGGGTTACTGGTGAAAGGTATCAGGGGTGGGGGATTGTGGCATAAGGCACACCCAGGGCATGCTTTTATGGAATATGAAAATGTTCATCTTGTCCTAGTGTGTTATCTCAGTGGGTGGAGACCCACACAATAAACAAGAATATATTAAACTCCCATTCAGGGGAGTCCTGTTATGTTCTCAATTTGAGAGACAATGCCTAATAAAAGAAAACAGGCCATTATGTCAAGCCATCAATATTAATGCATGTAACTATGAAACTTATTTTTCAATTGAAACTTAGTGGTTACCTTATGTTCCAAGGGGAGTGAAGGGAAGCATAGAATAGATGGTATATAGGGCAGTTTTTGGGCATTGGAATTGTTCTGCATGATCTTGCAATGACTGATACAGGACATTATAAATTTTTTCAAAACTTATAAATGTGTATGGTACAAAATGTAATCCATAATGTAAACCATTGACCATGGTTAGTAGGAATGTTTCAATATTTGTCCATCAGTTGTAACAAATGTACCATGCTCATGTAAGATGTTATCAATAGGGGAAAATGGTAGAAAGGGAGGGAGTGAAGTATAGAGGAATCTCTTCTATTTTCTATGTGACATTTCAGTAACCTAAAGCTTCTTCAAAATAAAGCAAAAAAAAAAAAACAAAAACAAAACTAAGATACTGGGGGTCATAAAGAAATAATTGTCACTGTATATAAAATACAACATTAACTATGGCGATAAAAGACATAAATTCTTTTTTTTCTTTTTATTATTTTTTATTGTATTTTATATGTTTTTATTATTTTATTTCTTATTATTTTTATTCATTTATTTTTTGGCTTAGCTTTGGGGGATGTTTTGGAAGGCAAAAGATTCACAACTGTAGCAGGGAAGGATCAGTCTAGCATGGAGGTGGTGTTGGGGATGTGTGGAGAAACGTGCATCTGGGGATTCCCTTTGTAGAATATGAATATGTTCAAGTGGTCATGGGTTGTTGTTTCAGTGGGCATAGACTCATATAATAACCAAAATAATATTGAATTCCAATACTGGGTAGTCCTGCTATATTCTCTAATAGAGCAGCAAGAATCCCTGGGATACATGGGTAGTGCCTAGCAAAGGAGGGTAGACAAATATACCAGGTCCTTGACATTGATGGTTGCACTTATGGACATTATGCTTATAAAATTGAATCTTATCCTAGTATTATATATTACCTAAGTGCTATGTCCTGAAAGCCTCCTTGTTACTCAAATGTGTCCTCTGTCTAAATCAAACCCAGCAAATAAACTCACTACCTTCCCCCAAGCTTGGGACATGACTTCTGGGGATTAGCTTCCCTGACACCAAAGGATTATTACCAAGTGCCAACTTTTGATGCATTTAGAAAAAGACCTTGGTCAAAAAGGGGAAATATTATATACAGATATTTTATGACTAAGAGAGTCAAAGTTTGTCAGGATATCATTCTAGAGTATAAACTTATGCACATCTCAGGAGAAGCTCATTGACAGCCACAGTGGACAGTGCCTTAAGCAAGGGTGTTCCTGTGGGATCTAGAGACATCTAGACACTAGAGGCAGGGCAGACAATCTCAGGAATTAGGCATTCTGTCAATGGGCCTTACATTGATACATATTTTCCCCAATGTAACAGAGTTAGACTATTAAATTTCCCTATCCATGGCTCTTCTGCCCTTTTTATTGGAACCTATAATTAAGATTATAATCTTTAAATATATGTACAAGAGACTTAAATCTTTGGTCTGTTCATATGCTGGTTGAGTCCTGAATCTCAGTAGCGTTGCAACACCCACTTTTCAGTTCATCAGACTCACCCAGGACAACAAACAAAATGATCATGATGGACAATGCTCATCCAGGAAAAAAAAAAACAAAAAACCACGGAGTATTTACACTGCAAGCAAGACAGTTCCATCTATATGCCCTATGGGATATAAGACCACTCAATCAGAAGCAGAGTAAGCATCACCCTTCCAAAATCCTAAAGATTGAGGAATGAATAAACATAAGGGGGTAATGCAACTATGGACTAAATTAGACTTATTATTCTAGCAATGGAAAAATTTTATCATTGATAGAAAGGCAGTGGTCACCAGAAGTTCTGAGGAGAGGGAGAGGGAAAAATAGGTGTAACATGGGGCATTTTCAGTATATTGGATTTGTTCTGAATGACATTGCAATGTCAACTATTATTGACTATTGTCAATTATTA
>JAQZBX010080077.1:0-13877 GCA_029593785.1 Cabassous unicinctus
AAAAAAAAAAAAAAAAAGTGAGCTGTAACAATTAAACAGTAAAATGCACAGATGTTAAGTGTGTATTTAAGAAGTTATTTGATGAACGCATACACGGCATAACCACCACCCAAAGCAAGATACAGAACATTTTCCATCACTCCCAGAAAGTTCCCTCATTCCTCTTTCTAGTCAATTCCACACCCCAACCCCACTCATAGGCAACCATTTTCTAACTTTTATCACCCTTTTAAAATTTTGAATTTTAATGCTTAAAGGAGCATTCCCCACAGGCCTCAGCCTGCTTTGCTCATTTATTAACCTGCCTGGCTTCTCCCTATAGGCCAGGGATTCTTAACAAGGGATTGGTGAGCTTGAATTGAAAATTCAAAAAACCATTATTCTTGTGGGGATGTGTTGGTCTGGGTATGATACATTTATTAAATAATACACAGTATAGTGTGGACTAGTCAGGGGTCTGTGTTTTTTTGCCTGAATGGCAAAGGGGTCCATGGAACAAAAAAGGTTAAGAACCCCTGCTCTAGGCTTTTGAGTCTGTGACCCTGGCTAGATGCTCCCCAAGGCCTTCCCAGTTCTAACATTTTAGAACTCTCTGGGGTATCCCTATTCTCCACCCTGGCACCCTTCCCCTAACCAACTCTGGGGTTCCTGAGCCCTGGCAGCATCACCTTGTCGCTCGCTCTCTGGAGGCCATCAGGTCCTTGTGCCTCTCTCATGGCTCATGTGCCCCTGCGGAACACTAGTCAGAGGCACTGGAACAGGATTTTGAGTTGCAAGTGACTGACACGAGGAAAAGAAATGCACAAGCATGTGTTTTTCAGGGAAAGGTGGTGACAAAGGAATCTGGCTTGCTTTTGGGGTCTGTGGTGGCTGCAAGCTCTAATTCCTGATGGTAGCAGTAGCACCAGTGCTGGCTGCGGTGGCAGTTACGGGGAGGTGGGTTCCTAGCAGCAGCAGAGATAGCAGCATCAAGTGCTCTGTGGCAGCAGCAGCTTCCTCATCAAGTCACTTCTGCAGCATGGTTTTGGGTATCATTCCTGGAAGCCACACCTCAGGCCCAATTCTCTAGCCCTTCCAATATCCTTTTAATAAGTTAATGAATTAATTCCTTTTCTGCTTAATGAGGTCAGCATCAGCTTTGGATGCTTGCATTGAAAGACTAGTGATGAAATCATGAGCCATAGGAGGGAGAAGGCAGGCTACCTGGAACCATTCTTAAAGAAGTCCTTCCCAAGGAGCAGGGCTGAATGAGCCCAGATGGTTCCTGGGCAAGCTTCGGTTCTAAGTCTCTCTAGAGCAGGGGTTCTTAACCTTTTTTTTCCCACGGACCCCTTTGCCAGTCAGGTGAAAAACACAGACCCCCTACTAAATCCACACTATATTGTGCATTATTTGATAGATATATCATACCCATACCAGCACGTCCCCACGAGAATGTTTTTTTGAATTTCAATTCAAGCTCACGGACCCCTTGTTAAGAACTCCTACTCTAGAGCAAGTTTCTTCCCTGCTTCTCTCCCTTTAGAAGATCCCAATGGAAAAGAGAAAAACAATTTTTGCCCATTTCCTCTGCATACAAGACACCTGAATGGACCTTAGCTAACAGATCTTAGCCTAACAGTGCTTAAGGCTGGATAGAAAGGCTGTCCTGAGGTAGACACTAAGCCTTAGTGGCTTCCTCTCCCCTCCACTAACCAGCCAAGATCATGACAAAGTCATCCTTGAGATAAGCTGTTTCTGCTTCCATTGTGTTCTCTGCCCCAGCTGGTGGGAGTGCTGAATGCCTGGCCGAGAGTTCTATGGAAGACAAAACAAGCTGGGTGCTAATCCAGTTCCCCAGACCAAGTGTAGGTTAGGGCTGCCCAGTCTTATCAAGAACTGAGGGGTCAGGGTTCCCATGTACCCAACACTGCTCAGACACAGAGAGAGCTGACACTCTAAAGATGTTATTAACAACTAGCCCATGTCATTTAATTTTTACAGAAGCATCATGAAGTACATATTATTTTTGCAGTTTGCCAGATGAGAAAAACAAGGTTCAAGAAAGTTGTCTACCCAAGGTCACACAGCTAGTTATTTCCTGGAACATGACAGGCCCTCGAATGTGTGTTGAATGCAGGAAAGCGGCAGGATCAAGATATTCTGTCTGAATCCTAAACCCATACTCTTCACACTGCAGCACACCGCCATGTGAAGTGCAGTCTAGGAAAATGCTAGACCTCTCCTTCAGTATTCCCCTTTTTCCCAGTAATTTCTCTCAAGTGCCAGTTCACCTACGTAAGACTCAAAGTTCCTGTGGAATTGAAGAGGCAAAGATCAACAACTACTTGGACTATAAAATTCCAGTTCTCAGCTGTGCTCAGGGATGGACTCATCATAGCGAGCACACACTTTCATGATGTCACTTTTATCCATAGTATGTGGGCTAATCTCACAGTCACCATTGCTCTAGGAAACTGATATTGGCATGGCCATTTTACTTGACCAGCCCATGGTAAGGAAATGTGTGAATACTAACTAGGTTCAGCTCTCTGATCTTACACTTCAGCCAGAGTGAGCCAAACTCAAGGGTCTTACTTAACACACTCAATCCAGGAATAGATGGGAAAACATTCCCTGAAACGGTGACAAGGGTCTCCCTGGAGTCACATCCTGAGTGGGTCATAAAAGCAACCTGGACTTCCTACAGTGCTATGATTAACTCCTCAGCTCCCTCTCCTGTCCCTGACCATTCCCTAAGTGAAGGACCCCAGCACATTGCTACTTGGGCTTCCCTGCATTATCCCAGCACCTGGGTCAGTCTGATGGCTGGGCCTGGCCCAAGTGTCTCCATGGAGCCAAGAAGCAGAAAGATCTGGGCACTGGGACCTGCCATAGCATCATGTCTCTTCCAGGGAACCTCTTTTCCCCCCTCTCACCCTAATTCCATCACTTGGGTGGAATTAGGCACCAGATACCAGTTTCAGCAGAAACTACATCCTCCCTTTGGTGCCTGCAGACCTTTGCCCACCCTCCCACTCTAGACCCTGTCAGCCTTTTTTGGAGTTTTTCCTCTTTGTGTTTGCTTCCTTTCCAGACCATGAGTTCCCTGAGGACAGAGTCCAGGGCATGTAACAAGTGCTCAGTTGATGCTTACTGAATTGATTTGTCTTCAGCTGGCTCCTGTTCAGGTGCTGCAGGGCCTGTTTTGGTTAGTCAATTAAATGGAGACTGACCTCTCAGGCCCTCATGTGTGCGATAGAATGTTCATGAATGCAATCTTCAAATGGCAGATTTATCTGCTTTTTACTGTTAAGACATATCTAAGTACAGGTTCTGCAATTAGCTGTGTGGAAAGAGGACAGTTACTGGATTTCTCAGGGCCTCAGTATTTTCTCCGCCTGAGCCCTTCCCTTCGCTCCTAACTTGCTTGTCTAGTCCTCTTTCACTAGGACTACTACAGTGGCCTTTTCAAATGACTCTCCCCACCTGCAGCACAATTCTCCAACTAATCCATGTTCACAACCATCTCTCAGGGGAACTTTTCAAGGCCCAAAGCTGACCCTGCGAGTCTCCCAGTAAAACTCTTTGCTGGTTCTCCATTCCTTCAACTCCATCTCCCAACTCCTGACCTTGGACTATCATACCCTCCACATTTAGATCCCAACCTATGGTCTTGACTCGCCGGTCCTCTTCCCCACACTATCTGCTCCAACAATGGTTCTGATACTCTCTGGTGCCACTTCTTCCCCCCTTGTGAGGATTAAAACACCTGTATCTTTTTATTAACTCATATTCCTAATTTGGCTGCATTTCATAAGGCCAGGGCTGGGATTTAGGCTCCTTTACATATTCAGGGCATGGCTGCTCTCATGAGGAGCCCAAGATGGGAGGGGAGATGGGGTAGAGGGCACCACAGGGAGGCAGGTACCAAGCCAGTAGGCCTAAGGACTAAGCGGGTGGTAGAGCCAAAGGAGGGTGTGTGGGCACAGAAGACCTACTGCCCTATATCCAGGCCTGCCTAGGAGCAGGATCCCAGCAGGCTCCTACAGGAAGTCACGCCTGCCTGCTGGGGAGGCCTAGCCTGAAGTCAAATGAGCAGTTCACCTTCATGATCTCTCCAGACTTGGACTCCCTTGTACTCAGGTCGGCCTCCTGCTAGGCTTCTACCCTTTCACTGTCCAGTAATTACTCACATTCAAGGTTGCCAATGAAGAATGATTTCTGGGGGTGGTCCGAGGAATCTGCTGCCCTGCCAGCTTGCCCACTGCTTTACAGCACTAACATGGGCTCTTGACATCTAAGGGCCTTGCTGTGAGCAGCACACTGTTCAGAAACATTTATGATATTCATTGCTCCCTTTCGTGGGTGATGTGTGGATTAAAATATATCCTGCTAAGAGCAAGTATAAAATTTTATTGAGGGGAGTGTTAGCTTGGCCAAAAATCCCATAGCCATTTATTGCCCATCTTCACTTACACTCCCAGAACATCTGAGAGAGAGCCTGGGTGCGCTCCCAGAAATAGAACAGAATTAGTAATTCATTGGGCCAGGTGCCAGAGGCTTGGGCATCAGTATTAGCTCCATCTGTAATCAATGGAAAGACCTTGGGCAAGTCACTTTGAAACCCTTATGGCTTTATATATCAAAAGGGGGCCTTCCAACTCTCAGCATCATGTTATCTTTGGAATTTTTTTTCCAGATATAATAGCAGGTTCTTTTAAGGCTTCTCAAAGTACCACACGGGGGAAAGGCAGGGACAGGAGAAGAGAACATAGCATAGGGTTCTACTCACATCCCCCTACCCCCTTCCCTCCTGCCCAGCCAGGGAAAGACCTAATTCAGATGGAGGCCAGAGGGTTAGACAGAAATAAGAGGTGGGAGGTGGAAGTTCTGGTAAGACAGAGATAAAGGCAAGGTCCCAGGGTATGTACGCAAGGAACAGAGGGTACAGGAGTGCTGGGAGGGAGAACCAAATGATAGAAGGCAGAGTGAGCACCCCTCCCCAGGCCAGGTCCTCTGTAACAGCTATAACACAAATGTCTGGAAACAGAATGAGGGGAGTCCTTGGCCCTCCACCAAGTGGGAGAAACAGACAGGAATGAGGGAGGGAAAGTCACCCAGCTCTACCTTGAGGGGTCAGAGGAACCACTGGAATGTAAGGGTCTGGAAATTGTTGATTCCTACATCTGAGTCATCCTGTGGTGAAAGGAACTCGGAGACTAGCCAGGATAGCCTCTGTGAGGGGACTCCAACTGAAGTTGAGGCAAGAGTTACAAAGACCCTGGATAGACCCAATTAAATATGGAAGAAGCTTAGAGATCACCTGGGGGAACCAACACCTCTTGCACACCAAACTCTTACCTCCCCTTTCCTTGCACACTTTTCTGCAGCCAAAGTGGTACTTTCTATGCAGAGCTAATTTTTTTAAGTGCCGCCAGGTCTTTGCCCTGGTAGGTCCCCTGCTCACCCCTTTCTCCAACTTCTTAACCTAGCTCTTTCTGCTCAGCCTTTTAAATTCTGTTCAGGTTTCATCTCCCTCTGGATGTTCTCCCTGAACCCCTCACTCTGGACTCCTTGCCCCCCTGTGTTCACCTAGCACCCCACGCTTGTCTCCATGCTTATCTCACTATTGGTAATTGTCGGTTTTCTTGCATGAATACCTCACTGCCTCAACCCAGTGTGAGGCAACTCTTTAAGGGCTGGGACTGACTCTTCCTTTTGTACATTAGGCATTTAGCAGCAGTGACTGGTCCACAGGAAAGGCTCAGTTAACACCCCTGAATGAAGAAGTAAGTGAGGTGGAGAAGAGGGCTCAGTCTACTTCCCATTCTACTCTCTGGAGCATATAAAATAAGCCTGTGCCTGCCTGTACCTGACAACCCTTGAAGTATCTGAAGATGGTTACCAAGTTGTATCCCCAAGAGCATTGCACACATAGGAAAACAATCCAGATCCGACCATACATCCTCAAATGTCCATCCCCTCTCCACTGAGCTCCCTCCTTTGATGATAACCATTACTCACATTCCCATCCAAATATCATAAAACAGGGCAATATTACTGCAGAAATCAGCAGCTGAGCCAGAAATGAGATCCAGATTTTCAGATCCCTAAATCAGCCATAGAGTACCTTACAAATGTTAATTAGTACCATATTAATAACTTGTTCCCACTTGGGAAATTAACTCCCAAACAGCCCTCAACCCAGTGTGAGGCAAAGGCTGAGCTACAGGGAGATGAAGCCTGAGCGGAATTTAAAGGCCGAGTAGCTGGTTCTGCACAGGGATCAGGGTGGCGGCTGGGGGAGGGGCAGTACTTGGTAAATTTAAAAAAAATTGGCCCCCCACAAGGCAGACCAATTCATTAAACAAACAACAAACATTTAACCAATATTTATTGAGAACCTACCTTCCTGGAGCTTATATTCCAGTGGGTGAGAGGGACAAAGTAAAAGCATACATTGTACAACATATTAAAAGGGGATCAGTGCTGCGGAAAAAGAAAAAGAACAGGGTAAGGAGCGTTGGGGTGGGCGTGGGCAGGTTACAATTTTAAATAGGGTGCTTACTGAAGGCCTAACTGAAGGAGACATGGGATCAAGAACTGCAGGAGGTGAGGGAGCTGGGGAGGAGCATGCCAGATGGGAAAATGTAGACTCAAAGTTGCTTATTTCTTACATTATAGATACTACACTGCAGGATGCAGCTTTAGCTTTTGAAAATTCGGTTTCCTGGCTATTTTGGCTAAAGATAGAGAGATAGGATAGATAAGAGATAGATGTATACACACACACGTGCCCTTTGATCTCGGGGCAGCAGGATGAAGGGGCTGTTTCTTAATAATGCTGACTTTCTAAAATGCCAAAGTCCAGTGTTCAAGGCAAAGGAGGGAGGCAGGCACTTCACCTTAAGGCTTCTGGAGAAGTGGCAGGAATCATACCATGTCCTTTTTGCCTGTTTTCTTCTTCATGAGGAGAGATTTCTAGGAAACATGTAACACTCAATTCAATCTTTTTAACTAGCTGATGAAACACATCTGATACATACAGAAAACCAGTATAAAGTGGATCATCAAGAATTAGTGAAATCTAAATGTTTAAATGATATTCTGCTGTATATAGCACTTATTTGTATACAAGTTAAAAAATGAGCTCCAGTACTAAAGTCTACAGAGAGAGAAAACATTTAACAAATTCACAAATTGTACTATTTCTATCTCTCTTTGCAGGGTCAATTGTTCACAGAATCTATATTATATAACAACACTCCCCTTTGAAATGAATCCACTGTTATTGGGGTCTGTTGCCTGCTTTTCTTTTCTGGGAGTAGATAGCAAATGTTATTTATGATGGAAACTAACAAAAATGGCAAAGCAAAAAAAAAAAGGTCAATAAATTTGTATCTTTGGGGGCAGATGATGTATTGAGTCCTTACTTTCCCCTACCTGCTTTCACCCCTCCTTCCCTAAAGGGTATGCACACAATAGGCATGTCTTTCTACTGCCCTTCACAGCTTTTCATTACCTTCCCAGATGTTCAAATGTGAGTCAACTCTGGTGGTCACAAAGAGAAGCAAATTACCGAGAGGTTGAAGTAATGAGCCACTCACATAAAGTATGCACTAATAAAAATTTAATATCATAAAACAAATCAAAAAACAGCTTTTTTTTTTCTAACCATTCACAATTAAAGTGGAGACAAAATTATAAGGCAGCCATCCATGGAATGATTTCATGTTCACAAAGGATCCAGAAAAGGAGACATTTAAAATCACTGTTCAGACTGCTGAACCAGGGGAACAGTGGTGTTATGCCATGAAACTTCCAACTTGCTGGAAGATGCCACCAGACAAAGATGCAAGGCCCATTTCCTCATGTTAAGTACTGGCATTAGTCTGAGCATTTGTTGAGAATTTCTAAATGGGGTCTAGTCCTTTCCCACAAGTCATAAATTTCTTTCAGGTCTCCTGAGATGAATCTAGATGTCTCAGGAAAAAGGGGTTACATCATTGGTTTTAATTTCATAGCATCTCCGACAGTTGCTCTTTGAGTGATGTGGACCATTCTACATTAAGCAGACATTTTTTAATACAAGGAAGGTCCTCTGTAGAACAACTACAGAGAGTCCTCAACTTGCACTGCAGCAGATCTGGATGAATCTGGTAATAATTCTCAGTCTCCCAAGGGGCTCAGGGGCCCCACAGGAATGTTTTTTGGGGGGACTTGTGCTGTTGACATACAGTTACCATGTTCAGTACCTAGCTACCATGTGTTTTCACAGCTTAATACACTCTGATGCTGGTGTGTCTTCCTAGATCTATACTGTGAAAAAGAGAAAGACCAGGCAGTGACACTTAGAAGTAGGCTGGTAAAGAAACAATTACATTTTCCTCCTTTCTATAAAGAACTGGTAATGCAAAATAGCTACCCCTCTGTTTTTTCTAATGACGCAAAATACAGGAACATGGCTAACTTGGCTGTTTTGAGTTGGGAAATAAAAAGGTGAGAAGGGTAAAAAGAAAACACATAGCCTCTGTAGGAAGTATCATTCCCAACTCTCAACCTTCCAGTGCAGAACTATTGCCTAAAAAAAGAAACTGGACAACAGGGTGCACAGGAAAACCAAATCAAACCTAGAGCGTCACTACTCTGGTGAAATGGGAACTGATAAGCAATTAACTGGAGAATGTGTGAAGGTAAATGGATCAATAGTATTTTTCACCTTAATCTGCCATTGAAGAGAGCACTCAAGAATCTGAAGAAAATCTATCCCTAGCAAGTAAAAGGAGTCAAATTGCAATTAAGGTTAACTTTGGTTATGAGGAAGGAAGGACCATCCTTTTCATCATTAACTGCACTCTTTGGTAGCCATTGATTTCATTTGTAATCATGGCAGCAACTTAAGTATTGCCAATGTTTTCAAATGTGTTAGAGCATTAAGGCATCCACATCTAAGGAGGCAGTTTTAAACTAGAGGAAAATGGAACTGAAATGTGCCAGTAAGTGCACATCGATATGGTCTCTCCTGGGACTCTGCCCACCACGTGAGCAAAGCTCTTCCTCAGTGAAGAAGGCCTCTGCCCAGCTGCTTGGTTCCTTGCAGCTTGAAGATGCATTTGAGCCCTATAAGATTAGTATGGCTATTTCTGCCTGCTGACCAGGAAAGAAATGAGTAGTTCCTGAGGCAGCAGCTTTAAAATCTGGGAAAACCCCTAACTCCTGAGAGCTGATAGGTCCTCAGAGGTTTGCTTGTTAATGGAGAGGTCCAGAGGGGAAGGCAAATTTGGAAGTTAGATGGATCAGTCCTTGCCAGAGTTCAAGGCCCTACCCAGCAAGATATTCTAGCCAAATTTTAAGCATGATGGCAAGGCACTGCTGAAAGAGGCTTTGGCCAGCAGAACTAATTCGTGACCGCTGCACATACAACATAGTAGTATCCAAACCAAACCAGACACTAAAATGTGCGATTTATTTGACAAATTACGTTTCCAGGGAGAATCAAGGCAACCATGTAATTTTAAGGGACCAGATGAAGCTCTCGTAATTCAGCTGTTATCATCTCAATTCTGTTGATTTTAAAATCATATGCAACAGATGCCAGCCAACATACAAAACCATATCCTATTTATGCTACTTTCGTCTGTAGCCAGCAGAGGGCTCTATTACCACAGCTGCTGGCCCAGTGACAAATTAGGAAGGAAAAAAGATATCATAGGCATGCTGGCTTATGCATCATATAAAACATTTTACAAACTCCTAAATCCACTACCCTGAAGAAAATACCCTTGGTTCCCTCTTTATGTAATGTTGTGTTTTGAAATGGTACAGAAAATAAAAATAAATTATGAATATAATATTTTACTTTTTTTTTTTTTTTTGACAGAACAGGGTTTACAGGGATTTTGGCAAATACGGAAGAATTACCCTAGTATGTTAAACACTTTTGCTATCTCAATTGTTTAAATTACCAGAATATTAATGATTGTGTCAATTCACACATGAGAAGTGATATTTTATGAAAAGTGATATTTTAGGGGCTTAACAAAGATGCATTTGACACAAAGATAATTTCTTTGAAAGGAATAAAAAACAGACAATATTATCTTCATCAACACAGTTCATGAAGTGGTTGTTCTGATGAGAACCCAACTCACAGAAATATTAACATTGCCACCAGCAGTAAGCAGCAAATTTTGGGGAGTAGAGGCTAGAGGAAAGTTAGGAGAAAAGCACGGAAAAGACTAAGAGACAAGATACATGATTTCAATAAGCTTTAAATCAACAAACACTTCCCATTTATGATACATCCTGACTTTCTTCACTGTTAAAGGTGCTTATGTGAAGCAGATTAGCACTCCCCAATTTGCACCAAATATTTTGCCAGAGGGACTGCTGATCTGCTGAGAGTAATACTTAAAAAAAAAACACACACACAAACAGCACAACATAGGTTTTGATAGTCTTTTAAAAAAGCTACTACAAAGATGTCAGTAACTATCCAAATTCACTCAAAATTTAATACCCCTTAATTTGCAAAGATATTTTGTGAGTCTCTATTTTTTACGGAACGCCTAGGCCTGAACATACTAGAACTTGACTCCTCTATAAGAATGTGCTGAGGACAGGTATTCTGCAAAGGAGAACTGGAAAAGAAATGCTACAAAAGACCAGTCACCTCTTTAGAAGCCAGGCCCATCTCTGTTGCTTCATTTGATGGAATGGAAGGCTGTTTGAGAGAGGCATGTGCAAAAAGAGGTGATTAAGTCTCTCTCTAGACCTCCCCTTTCAGTGGGGATCTTTCTTGAGTATAAAGTCAGCTCTCCCAATGTGTCTTGCCACCATTCCCAGACTCTAGCTCCAAATTAAATGCAATAACATTTAGCATCTAAGACAGGGGGCACTACAACCTTCTATCAAGGCATGTGGCATAGATGCTAAAAGCACCAGTCTGACACGGTGAGAACCATGTTAAAAATCAATGGATAAAGTGGTAAAGCCTCTAAACTAAGAAGAAAGAGATTTAGCTTAATTACAGAACACTGTACTTTCATAATTACTATTTCATTGCGAGTATGAAGTTCTCCACTTTTCCTTAAAACTAAAATCCATCTTCCCTGAGAATAGGGTTAAGAGAAACATCAAAACTCAAAATGCCAAGGGCCCTTTAAAAGACAACACAATGGAATGTCTATACAATCACAATGTGTTGTTTCTACACTAAAAGCTTTTCCATTACTCTAGACTTTAATCTCACCTCCCTCTGGACTCTAGGAATACAGGTGGAGATGGGCAAGCGAGACAAGAGACTGAGGAAGTGAGTAGCTGTCATGTGCCGGCTGTTCTCACTGGATGGCAAATGGCCATGGGCAAAGGCTGGAACCTGAACATTTAATGCTGGTGTCCTATTGACAGGATGAGTGGGATGAGGCAACCCAGAACCAGGGCTGCCACCTCCAGGCGGCTGAAGCCTTTCCCTCCGGTAGAGTCAGGTTTGTGGCTGTGCCCCATTCCGCCCACTTCAGGGAGTACATGTACTGTGGCAACATAAAGAAATGTCCCAGCAGAGAAAAGCATGGCCACTCCAGTGGCATTGACCTCTGAAAGGGCTTCTTTACTGTTCTGTGAATTAAAAGAGGGAGAGAAAGAAGAAAAGTTAAGTAAAATTCAGGGTCAGGGAAAAGTCTCAGTAAGAAACAGTCAGTATTTATAACTGGTGTTGTCTGGGACACTAGAGACATCTTGAGACCAGAACAATTTTATGTTCTTTTTAGGAAGTCTCCAAAGAATGGTTTAAGAATATCGGTGACCTACACAATTGCTTTTTCAAACAAACTTCAAGTCCTGGTTGAACAAATTTGGCCAGTGTTATTCTTAAGATGGAATCAACAACATATTAATTAATGCAGATATTAAATTTCAGACTTCCACATTCATTCATTTTACTAATATTTAACAAGCATCCTCTATGCACCAGGCACTAGGTTAGGTGCTTGAGATACACTGGTAATCAAGATGCAGGTAATCAAGTTCCTCACAGGGCTCAGAAATAAGTCATAATCTAATTAAAAACTGGACCTATGGACTAAGAGATTATTCGTTAAAACTTTCAGAAAAGAACATGCCATAGAGGCAACATGTAACTCCATGTTTCCATCAGTACCTTCCTATCAGAAGTTCTAAAAACTTATACTGATCAATGAAGTGATAAACTGGGTAATATTTTAAACTGGATAATATTTTCAAAGGAGTATATATTATTCATTGATTGAAAAAAGATAAGGTTCTTAAAATGAACAGAAAAGGGTTTTGTAACAACTTCTTTGTTAGCAATTGAGATCCGCAAACCCTTGATTAACAGGAACTTAACCATTCACTAACAACCTCATTTCTCACATACTCCTTTTAATACAAGATTTACCAAATCAACCAACACTCAGAAGAATCAAAGACCTTCTGGGCATGGGGGAAAGCAGTTCCCATGAACCAGCCCTGAGTCAGATAGTTGGGTTCTTACATTTTCCTCCTGTTGCCTTTCAGTTGACATTTCAGTAAAATGGGGAGGGTTATTGCTAAGAACTGCAGCCCCGAGAGACAGAATTATAAGATATAGAAAGGTCTAGCTCGAGAGTGCCCTGGCTCTGAGCTGACAAATGATTCAGGTCATTTCAGGTCTGAAGCTATGATCACAACAATTATAAAGGAATGACTATTTAATATCAGTGATATGAAAGCTGGGAGAAGAAGAATTTGAGCCTTAGCTGAATGTAACATTCTCTGCTCAAGCTCTACTCCTCTCAAAGCTGACGCCTGGCTTGTCATTCATGTTTCTTGTGCCTACCTCAGCATTAAATATGGCTGATTGTGACTTATATTCCTGTTAAATAAAATTGCAAGTTGATTAAGTTTTGGTTATATTATTTTCAAGAATGAATTACTATCATATGTGTGCAAATATTTTTGGAACTGATGGGGAAGAAGTTTTTTGTATTAAATGAATAAGGAAATGCTAAATTTATAAGGGGGATTGACTTGGAATTAAAACATTTATCCTGTATAAGTTTGGCTCCTAATCTTTAGTTTGAAAGGGTAATTTAGTTGAAAAATTCAACATGAGACCAGAAGTTCTAGTGGGTCACAAAACAATTAGACATTTGTCTAGATAAGTTAGAAATGAGGCCACCAGATTTACCTTACTTAGTCCTAAGTATGTTACCATCGACATAACTGGTGCTGCCAGTGCAAAGACTAGCAAATGTTTTCTGATTCGATTCCGCTCTAGGCCAGCATGCATTAAGAAGGAAACCAGCCCAAAAGCAGCTGGTGCCTGAAAAAGAAAAAATATTTTTATTATCGCTAGAGAAGTGTGGATTGCTTTTACATCAAGAAGTACATATTTGGCTGAATTCTCATGTTTAAGAAAAAAACCAACAGGCATATTACCAAGAATGAGCTTTGTCTTTTAGGAATTAATGTTCTAAGTTAAGAAAATATTCTATTTGTGTCTGTGTGTTTCTTGGATAACAAGAAAGGGAAATAGTCAAGAAAAGAGTTATAAGAAAAGAAAAATATGTATAAACAGAAATTACTATGAAAAAAAGCTACATACCATATGATTCCAACTATATGATATTCTGGGAAAGGTAAAACTATAGAGAATAAAAATGTCAGTGGTTGCCAGGGACTCATGGGGAGGGGGAATGGATAAACAGGTAGAGAACAGGGCATTTTACGGCAATGAAACCATTCTGTATGGCACTGTAATAGTAGATACAAGATATTATGCATTTGTCAAAACCCATGGAATTGGGTTCAACACAAAGCATGAACCCTAATGTAAACTATGGACTTTAATTAGTGATGTAGCAATATTGGTTCATTAATTGTAACAAATGTTCCAC
>JAQZBX010080078.1:0-13878 GCA_029593785.1 Cabassous unicinctus
TATTTGCTATAATCACATAGTTGTGCTTTCATCACTTCAATCATTATTAGAGCATTTTCATTATTTCAATAATAAAAATAAACAAAAAACAGACAAACAAGCAAGAAAATTCTTCACCTCTCAATCCTTTCTATGCTTCCCCCTCTGTACATAGCTGCTGTTTCTGACTATTCTACCCAAAGTGTATAATCAGTGGCTTTTAGTATAATCACAATGTTGTACATTCATCATCTCAAAAATTTTAGAACAATTTCATTACTCCAAAAAGAGACTCCATACCCCTTAGCATTCCTTCCTCAGACCTACATAACCACTAATCTACTTTCATCTTTATAAATTGACTTATATTTACATTTTATATAAATGGAATTATACAATATGTAGTTCTCTGTGTCTGGTCTCCTTCACTTAGTGTAATGTGGGTTTTTTTGTCTGATATTAATGTTTGTACTATTAACTTACATTTCAGGAAGCGGGAGTGGCTCAGTTGATAGAGCCCCCATTTACCATATGGGAGGCCCCGGGTTCACTTCCTGGGGCCTCCTTGTGAGGGCAGGCCGGCCTACGCAGCCTAGTGGGCTGATGCAGCAAGCCCTCACAACAGGAAGCGGGTGTGGCTCAACCTATAGAGCCCCCATTTACCATGTGTGAGGCCCCGGGTTCGCTTCCTGGGGCCTCCTTGTGAGGGCAGGCTGGTGCAAGGGGCTGATGCAGCGGGACCTCACAGCAAGGGAAAGATAAGCAGACACGGAGAAGACACGCAGTGAATGGACACAGCAAGCACAAGCAGCAAGGGGGGAATAAATAAATAAACAAATAAATAAATCTTTAAAAAAAAAACACAACTTATATTTGTTCAGCTTCGAAGAAAAATGGTCTTATATATGTAATTCTACCCATATTCATATTTCACATAATATGTTTATATTTCACATAATGTATTTAGTTTATAAAAGGGCCATCATATAGTATTTGTCCTTTTGTGCCTGGCTTGCTTCACTCAACATAATGTCCTCCAGGTTCATCTATGTTGTTATATGTTTCACGACTTCATTTCTTCTTACCACTGAATAATATTCCATCGTGTATAAACTCCACAATTTGTTTTTCCATTCATCAGTTGATGGACACCTGGGTTGTTTCCAGCTTTTGGCTATCATGAATAATGCTGCTATGAACAGCGTGTGCAGATATCTGTTCATGTCTCTGCTCTCAGTTCTTCTGGGTATATACCTAGCAATGGTATTGCCAGATCCCACGGCAAGTCTATATTCAACTGCCTTAGGAACTGCCAAACAGTGCTCCACAGTGGCTGCACCATTCTACATTCCCACCAACAGTGAATAAGCATTCCTATCTCTTCACATCCTCTCCAACTTTTATAGTTTTCCAACTTTTTAATAGCAGTCAGTCTAATAGGTATAAAATGGTATCTCATTGTAGTTTTGATTTGCATTTTCCTAATCGCTAGTGATGTTGAACATTTATTCATGTGTTTCTTCACCATTTGTATTTCTTCTTTGGACAGTTGTCTTTTGTCCATTTTTTAATCAGATACTTTGTCTTTTTTTGTTGTTGAGTTGTAGGATCTTCTTATATATCATGAATATTAAACCCTTATCAGATATGTGATTGCCAGATATTTTCTCCCATTAAGTTGGCTGCCTTTTCATACTTTTGACAAAGTCCTTTGAGTTGCAAAAGTGTTGAAGTTTGAGGAGGTCCCATTTATCTATTTTTTTCTTTTGTTGCTCGTGCTTTGGGCATAAGGTTTAAGAAACTACCACTTACCACAAGATCTTGAAGATGTTTTCCTACATTTTCTTCTAGAAGTTTTATGGTTATTGTTTTTATTTTTAAGTCCTTGATCCATTTTGAGTTAATTTTGAGTATAAGGTGTGAGATAGCGGTCTTCTTTCTTTTGGATATGGCTATCCAGTTCTCCCAGTACCATTCTTTGAATAGACTGTTTTGGTCCAGCTGGGTGGGCTTAATAGCCTTGTAAAAAATTGCTTGACTGTAGAAGTGAGGGTCTGTTTCTGAGTTCTCAATTCGGTTCCATTGGTCAATCTGTCTGTCCTTATGCCACTACTATGCTGTTTTGTTGTTGTTGTTTTTAACCACTGTAGCTAAGTAATAGGCTTTAAAGTCAGGAAGTGAGAGTCCTCTAACTTCTTTCTTCTTTTTAAAGACATTTTTGCTATTAGGGGCCCCTTACCCTTCTAAACAAATTTGATTATTGGCTTTTCCATTTCTGCAAAAAAGGCTGTTGTGATTTTTATTGGGATTGCATTGAATCTGTAAATCAGTTTGGGTAGAATTGACATTTTAATGATATTTAGTCTTCCAATCTGTGAACACGGAATGTCATTCCATTTATTTAAGTCTTCTGCAGTTTCTTTTTCTTGCTTGTCTTTTCATCCTCTTAACAGGGTGTATCACAGTCCCAAAATGTTTGACTTTGCTGAAGACAATTTATCCATATTTTTCTTTGTTTGCTTTTGGTGCCATGTTTAAGATCTCATCATCTACCCTTAGGTCTTGAATATTTTCTCCTATGTTTTCTTCTAAGAGTTTTATGATTTTATGATTTACATTTAAATATTTGATTCATTTTGAAGTAATGTGTTTTACCGTATGAGGTTTAGATCAAGGTTCATTTTTTGCCCATAGATATGCATTTGCACCACCAACCTTTGTTGAAAAGACTACCTTTCCCATTGAATTGCTTTTGCACATTTATCAAAAATCACTTGGGTATATTTCTGTAGATGTATATCTGGGTGCTCTATTCTGTTTCAGTGATCCATCTGTCTAGCCCTCTACCAATACTGCACAGTCTTGATTACTGTAGCTACATAATAGACCTTGAAATCAGGTAGACTGATTCCTCCCAGTTTATTTTTATTTTTCAAAATTCTTCTAGCTATTTGAGTTCCTTTACCTTTCTATATAAATTTTAGAATAATCTTGTATATATGTCCAGAAAAATCTTACTAGGATTTTGATAGAATTATGTTAAATCTATAGACCAGTTTGGGAGAGCTAACATGTTTACTATGATGAGTTTTCCAACCCATGAAAATGATTTGTCTCTCCATTTATTCAGGTATAGATTTTTTCCATCAGCAATTTGTAATTTTCAGCATACAGATCCTGTACATGTTTTATTAGATTTATACATAGGGTTTTTTGAGTGATTATAAGAAGTATTGTGTTTTTAATTTAAGATTTCATATGTTCATTGCTGGTATATAGAAATACCGTGATTTTTTTGTGTCAATTTTGTATTCTGTAAACTTACTGAACTCTGTCAGTTGTAGGAGATTATTTTTTTAAGATTCTTTAAGATTTCCCTGAGTACAAGTGAGGTTGAACATCTTTTTATGTGCTTATTGGTTCTTTGCATATCTTCTTTGGAAAACTATTTATTCAGGTCCTTTGCCCATTGTAAAATTGTGATATTTGTCTTTTTATTACTGAATTATGTTAGCTCTTTATATATTCTAGATACAAGTCCCTTACATTGATTTTTGAATATTGAACCAGCCTAGCCTACTTAGAATAAATTGCACTTGTTGGTGATACAGTATTCTTTTTATACATTATTTGATTCAATTTGATAAAAACTTTTTGAAGACTTTTGAGTCTAAGTTCATGAGTCATTTTTGTCTGTACTTTCCTTTTTTGTTGTACAGTTTTTATATGGTTTTGGTATCAGAATAACACTGTTATAAAAAATGAGTTAGGAAGTATTCACACCTTTTTTGGGGGGAAAAAAATTGTGTAGAATGCATGCTAATTCTTCTTTCTTTGCTACAATTCTCCAGGAGACCATTTGGTTATGGATATTTCTTTTGTGAAAGCATTGTAATTATGAATTCAGTTTCATTAATAGTCATAGAACTATTCAGGTTATCTATTTCATACTGAGTAAGTTTTGATAGGTTGTGGTTTTGTGGGATTAATCTATTTTATAAGTTATTGAATTTATATGCATAAATCATTCATAGGATATTCTATTTTCCTTTTAATGGCTGCAGGTCTGTGGTTATATCCTGTTTAATTCCCAATATTGGTATTTGTATTTTCTCTTTATTTTTGTCAGTGTTGCCGGGAATTTATCAATTGTATGACTGTTTTGAAAGAACCAGATTTGTTTCAACAATTATATTTGTTTACAATATAATTAATTTCTAATCTTATCTTTACTATGTCCTTTTTTCTCCTTGCCTTATTTGGATTTTGCTTTTTCTTTTCCTAGTTTATTGAGGTGTGAACTTCAAGATTGATTTGAGACTCTTCCTCTTTTCTAATATAATCATTTTAATGTTATAATTTTCCCTCTCAGCTCTGCTTTAGCTGTGTCTCACAAATTTTGCTGTGTTGTATTTTCACTTTCTGTCAGTTCTAAGCTTTTTCAAAATTTTCTTTGAGATTTTCTAATTGACCATGGATTATTTAGAAATGTGTTGTTTAATTTTCAAGTGATTGGATATTTTCTGTTATCTTTGTCATTGATTTCTAATTTGATTCCACCATGGTCAAAGAACATACTGTCTAAGATTTCAATTATTCTTTTTTTTCTGTGTGTGGGTTTTATCAGTCATTTTATTTTCACCACCCTTTTAACACTTTTTCTTACTTAAACAATTTTTTTGAAGTATATCACTCATACATGAACATATATAAACAATGAGTGTATAGCAATACTTGTAAACTTACAAAACAAACATACATAACATCATACAGGGCTCTCATACCTCACCCTATCACTAATACCTTGCATTGTTAAACATTTTTAACTAATGAGTAAAGAGCATCCTCAAAATATTAATACTAACCAAAGTATTTTCCCCCAACCCACCCTGTGATTATTATTTTTATATCATTTATACATGAACATACATAAGCAGTAAGTGTATAGTAATCAATTATTCTTAAATTGTTGAGGTTTATATATATGATCCAGGAAATGATCTATCCTGGTGAATGCTCCATGGGCACTTGAAAAGAATATGTATTCTGCTGCTATTGTGTAGGATGTTCTTTAAGTATTTGCTACTATTGGCTGATGGTGTTCAGTTCTTCTCTTTACTGACCTTCTATTAGTTCTAGCAGTTGCTTAGAGAGGGGTGTTGAAGTTGCCACTCATAATTATGGATTTCTTCTTTCAACTCTATTGCTTTATTTTCATGTATATCAAAGATCTGTTATTTGGTTGCATATACATTTAGGATTGCTGTGTTCTTTTGTTGTATTGACTTTTCTATCACTATCGAGTGTCCTTCTTTGTCCATGGTGATTTTTTTCCTGAAGTCTACCATATCTGATCTTAATATAGGTACTCCAGTTTTTCTTGGGATGAATGTTTGTATGGTATACCTTTTTACTTCTTTTTACACTAAACCTCCCTGTATAATTGAAGTGAGCTTCCTATAGACTATATATATTTGGGTCATTAAAAAATCTATTCTGCTAATATCTGTCTTTAACTTGGTATATTTATATCATTTACATTTAAAATAATTATGAACACTTCAACATTTTATGTCTATTTTATTATTTCTTTTTTTCCCCCATCTGTTTATCATTTCTGTTTCCCTTTTCTTGTCCTCCTGTGGGTTACTCCAACATTCTTAGAAACCACTTTGATTTATCTGTGCTGTTTAGAGTATATATTTGTCTATTTTTTTTTAGTGGTTGCTGTAGGTACAAATGTAATGATCACAGTCTACTGGTATTAGTATATTACCACTTTGAGTGAAGTGTAGAAGCCTTGCTTCCATTTATGTCCATTTACCATTCTTGCTTTTTAAATATAATTGTGTTAAGTACTCCCTCCACATACACTGAATACATCAGATGTTTTAATTTTTACTTCAACCATCAATTATCATTTTAAAAACTCATGTGGAAAAAGATAGTCATCTATATTTATGCCTAATTTTTTGCATTACATTGTTCTTTTTAATTTCCTGAATTGCCAACCCTCCTGTTAATGTTTTCTTTCTGTCTGGAGAACTCTCTTTAGTATTCTTTAAGGGTATATCTGCTTATAACAAATTCCAGTAGTGTTTATTCATCTGACAATATATTTATTCATTCATGAAGGATATTTTTGCTGGTTATAGAATTTGGGGTTAACAAACTGAAAAATATGCCACTTCTTCCTGGCCTCTATTGTTTCAGAAGACAATGTTTCAACCATTTTTCCCCATCATGGTAATGCATTTTCTCACTGGCTGCTTTCAATACTTTTTCTTTGACTTTAGTTTACAGAAGTTTGATTATGATGTGTTTTTTGCATGATTCCAACTGCCCTTAAAAACAGTGTTTTAAAGAACATCAGTCCAATTGCTAAGACTGCATAAAGGAAACAGAAGGTCTGTACCCAGAGTTCTTCTAAGACATATTTAACACTTTCCAGACTGGTCACCCCAATGAATTAAGCAGAGATATAGCTTATCTACAGCTACAACCAGTTTGGATAAGAAAACTTAGAAGAGACTTTGACAGTTGCTAAAAGACAAGTTCTTGTCATCCTCCAGAAAACACTGTAGGTCAAATCCTTAGCAGCTGAAATATTGATAACAAGATTCATTTGTACGAGTGCTTTATGTGTTTCCAAAGCACTTTTCCATCCATTCTTTCTTAAGTGCATTCTAGATTGTTTAAATAAACTAGAATTTCAATGCTTTAAAAATTACTTGAGCTTCAGTCTAAGCCCTACACCAATCGTAATGGTGGAGTGAGATGCTTCAGGGCTCCATTCCCCCGCAGACGCTTTAAACAACAAAGAACTGGCAGAAACATCTTTCTCAGAGTTCCAGAAAATAGTTAAAGGACTACAGTAACAGGACAAGCGTCATATCAAGAAAAAGACTACTTAAAAACAGTAGGATCTTGTGGCGCCTTGGCTGGCCCCTTCTCCACCCCTCACTGGCTGGACATGGAGGTGGCCCAAACTCCCAAAACAAATCCCTGGTCCAGATTCCATAAGGAGCAGAGTAACCCTGATGACGTATCTGGAGCATGTATGCATGATTCAATCTCTCTGGTGGTAGCCTGAGGAACTAACAATACCAGAAATTGCCCTGTGAATAGAAGACAGTTCACAGAGCTCTCCTTTGCCTGGGGGGAAGAGACTGATGTTTGTGGAACATACAGTGTTGCTCCCCAGACCAGGAGGAAACTGTTTCCCAGGGAAGAGGAGACATTCAATCTGTGTAAATGGGGGAATCCCTAGGGCCATACACTCCTGCCCAAGAAAAGATAGATGGGCAAAAAGCATCAAGGAGGCCCTATGCTTTAGCCTGAAGCTATTCTCTAAATTAATTGTATGGATAAGTTCTAATGGAGATCACACACAGTCAATCTGCAAAAACTGGGAAAGGTGTTTTCTTTTCTTCCTTTGTTTTTTTTTTTTTTGGTTAGCTCCTGGCCCAGCTGAGGCTTACCAGCTGAATGTCTTCCCAGGTTTCTGGAAGAGTCAACTTATCTACACCCCTGTAATATTGTTTGATCTCTTGCATTACAGAAACCCAAAGTGCATTTTCTGGGCTTTCACAAGGCAATGAAATTTACTCTGTGTGCATGCTTATTTTGCATTTGTGCATGTACATTTTGCAAGGTGCTGAAGAGGGAGGGAAGTGTGGGAGAAATGACTTCACACAGGAAATATTTTTTATAGGCTCCATAGTTAAATTTCTTCAATACTTGTCCTAGAAGATTCTTACGCTTCTTAGGCAATAGCAAGTTTTTGATGCTTTTATTTTTTAAGCTCAATTAGGTTTTTGTTTCAGGGAAAAAACACATAACCTCTAACTTAATATTAAAATATGTTAATTTTATTTGGCCCTCCATGAATAAATCCATTTTCTTTTATACAGAATTGTTAATTCTATTTTATTTTTATTCCTAAGGGTGGAAGGGAGTGGCTGGTTCCTCAGGCAGCCCTGATTTCTTAACTTTGGCTTGATTTCTCCTTGTGATATTTGGCTGCTTTAAGAAAATGCTTCCTTTTTTGACTGAGCATGGTTCCTGTTTGGAAAGAAGAGATTTTCTTGAGAAATTCTAGGTGTTCCACTGATGCACTGATTCTGGGTGTTCCACTATTAGTCTGCATTTCAGACCCTCCCAAGGAAAAGCCTGAACCCATGGTAAAATGTTCCTGGTCTGTAAGTGGCTGTGGAAAGTGATGTGTGGACATGCAGGAGCTCTGTTAGGATCAATAACTCCGTTTTGACTCTTGGGGGTGTCACTATAAAGCACCTATGGATTTACAGCCAGTCAGGTGGCTGCGCTGTCTGCACACTCCTCCACGTGTACTTGTGCATTTCAAGATCACCTCCCAGTGGGGCAATTCTAGGCCTTAGAATGTTCCATTGTGACTGCTGGTCTTGGTCGCTATACTGAAAGAAGCCCCCCATCTGGAAACAAGCTGTACTTTTGTGATTTTTCTGATACATGCAGCATCCTTTCTTAGGGCTATGGTGCTTGTGGAGCTGGAGGACGGGGTGCAGGGGTAGGGTGGAGAGGGTATGAGAAAGAAGGGAAAGTGCTTATGGAGATTTCAGCCCAGGAGATACCCAGCTGGTTAAGTAATGGTCTTGGCAACGCTTATAGCCAGGTATTCAATAAAAATAAGCAAATAAACAAAACCCAAAAATCCACATAGGAAAGGAGAAAAAAACAAAACAAAACACAACCTCAAACCATCCTACAGCTGACAATATTGTTTTCAAAGACAGGAAGAGCCAAAAGGGATGTTGTTGTAAAAAGGGAACACAGGTCCACAATAAAACCCATATTGTGCCAGATGTGTTTTGATATTCAAAATTTCAGATTTTTAGAGAGACAATATGTCATATATATTATCCAACATCCATAGAAGTTTCTGGGATTCTGCAGCAAAATTCACTATATTGTGGTTAATACAGAAATATAATTAGCCTAATATGGTTTGAGTCAGGTTCTTTGTCAAATTAGTTCAGATCAGGTCTTGCTGCTGAATGAGTTACGAAAAACTTCTGGTTTTCTGATATTGGATTTTAAATAAGAAATGCCAAAGCTGCATCAGTTTATTCATATTAGAAAGAACTGACTTGAACGATGAGGCTTGTTAGACTTTGGAATGCATGGCTAGGGGAGGCATTGGATTTTCCTTCTATGGAGGCCCATGACTCATAACAAACCTGCTTTCTTCAGGGTTCCCTCAGATTTGGCCCTCTGAAGAGCCAGCCACTGTGTGAAGCAAACATTATCTCATCAAATCCTCACAACTTCCTCATGTGACAGGTTCTATGATTCTCCCCACCTTAAAGATGAAGCAGCCGAGACTTAGGGCATGCAGTCACCTGCCCAAGGTCACACAACTCCTTAGGGGCAGAGTCAGGATTGGAACCCAGGTCAGACTGACTCCAAAGCCTGTACTCTTAGCCCCTGCACCAGCTTCCAAGAGCAGCGAATATGACCCTCTGGTTCTAGTGTGTATATGAGGAGCTGAGTGAGTAGAATTCTCCTGTTCAATTTCCCAAGAGATACTTGGAACCTGGATGATTGGAAGGAGAGTGAAGATAGACGTCTAGAACAGGTGAACATCTAGAACACGTGGGAGCATATGGCATTTAAGGTGCTGCTCATCTGTCCTGGTGATGCTCAGAGTTGTTGAAAATGCAAGACAAGAACTTCAGGGAGAAGTCAAGGCTAAGGTTGGGAATTATGCGCATAGGGAGAAAAGTTGGAAATGTGGGTTTAGATGAGATTGCCAGGAAGTGAGTAAAAGGAGAGAAGAAAATGGTAGGATCTTGGGGGGCACCTGATTGTAGGGGACAGGAGGGACACGAGACGAAGAAGGAGCCAGCAGAGAGGTGGGAGCAGAACCAGGCAAAAGCAGTCACAGGAAGAAGGGAGGACAGATGTGTGAGGGGGATGGGGCATCTGGCAGAGGCTGCACTCTTCTCCCCAGCTATTCTATTCTGCTTAAAGTCTCATTTCTACTGCATTCTACCTCAATACACATTGGAGGACTTCTCTGAGCTTAGCTGAGCTGGCCTACCCTCCTCCCCTTAGGAACAACCAGCTGTGGAACCCATTCTTGTGATGTCAATGGCTCAAGGAGGTCAAGGGCTCTTGGTTCTTCCCTGTCCAAGCATTGCTGGAGGCCCCAAACCCTGTAAGTCCACAGTGTCTCTAAAATATATAAGTACTGGCTTAACTTATAGTTTTATCAAGTGCAGAGATCTGTGTCATCTTTTAATATTTGAGTTATAGAATTTATTGTTCTTTTATCAAAACAGTCAAAGCCCCAAGGAATTGGGATTTTGACCAAGTCTTTTATGAACTCTTTATCCAAAAAGCAGAAATTGGCCTGGATGATAGTATTTTCTGTAAATGGTTGACTGACCATCAGCTGGTGGTTGATAATTTCTATAAGAGGGAGATCTCTAGTGATATGTCATGGGACTCTGTCCTAGTTGATATTTTAAACAAAGGACATAGATGGCAAGCTTGCCACATTTGTGGATGATTAGGGACTTGGAGGAACAGCCAACAGCTGGATGGAAGAGTCAAGGCCCCAAAATATCTTATCAGGCTGGTGCAATGAGGCATATCTAACCATTCACTAGACTATGAGCTCCGTGAAGGCTGGTCTCTTTGTTTTTATGGTGATATAGCCAAAGAATCTAGAACAGTGCCTGCTGCATGGTAGATGCTCAATAAAAGTTGGATGTTGAATGAAGAAAACTGGGTTTAAATAGTTGGTGCTGTGTTTGGATCTAAAAAAAGGCAACCATATGTGGCTTAGCAATAGCCAATTTACCAAAGGCCTAGAAGTTTTCATAACATTAGCTCAAAATCAATGGTGTGATGTGACTCCAAAACTTAGGATGTGTAGATGTATAGTATGCAGAATGCTAGAAGTTGAGGGCCTAATCCTTTGCACATTAGAACCATCAAAGTGACTACAGAAATTTAGCTTGTAGAAACTGAGAGGACAAGGGAGCTGTCTGCCTAATGAAGGACTGTTATGAAGAAGAGGCTTAGAAATGTTCTGAGAAGTTCCCCAGAGCAAACTTGGGACCAGCAGTGAAAGCCGCAGGGAGGTGTGTGTGGACAAACATTTTGCATTTTGGAAGTAGTAGAACTATCTGAAAAGGGAGAGGGGAAGGACAGGAAGTAAGGAGTCCTCACCCCACGTTAGTGATGGCATAGAGGAGACTCCAGCCACAGGTGGGAGGCCTCATCAAAGTGAGAGAAGCAGCTCTAACAGGTGGATTGGGAGCCTTCCTCAGCCTGGTTTATGAAGAGGCAGGCAACCACTGCAATGTAGCTGAAACTATCATGTGGGTATGCCATGGCAACTTCACAAAATCCTAATTATTCCTGGGAAAAGAAGTGAATTGGCCCCTCATTCAGTTTGGCCTAGAAAGGAAAGCGAACTCCCTCTTTACATGACTCATGACTAATTGAATTTAGAACTACCACTTGTTGAGTCAAATGTCCACACATTAACTACCACAGTCGAACACTCCTGATAAATACCATTGGTCCATTAAGGGGTTGAGTTCAACTTGCTCTTACATAGAGCTGTTCAGAAAATATACATTTTTAGTAGATATTTTTACTTCTTTTCATACTAGGGGGAAAAAATCCCAGAATGAGGAGCCACTTTCTACACTTAACTTTCATCAATATGGCTATAAGTTCTCATTTACCTAAAGATCTTCGAAGACTTGAAATGATTCTTTCCAGAGCTGCTAGGCTTTTAATTTGAAAAACTGTTGTTCTCTCTTCTTCTGTGGGAAAAATTAAGCACAATGATCAAGATTTGACAAGTAATCATGGTTTAATTCCAAACTTTTTTCCCTTTCAACTAGGCTGTCTGGCTCTTGATTCAGACGCTTCGCTTCTACACTGCACTGTATCCCATGTCCCCATTGTCCCACCATAAGGTTTTCATTTCCTCTCCTCATCAGCCCAGAAAGATCCCAGGAGGATTAATTGGGCTTCCTTTATAAATACACAGTGTGTCTACTCCTTAACAAGTATACAACAGGTCACTACTCTGTGCCTCTTTCCCTTTATCTTCTGACACTATGCTATATAATGTCCATTAGAATATGACATATCATTGAGAAGCCAAACATGATTATGCTAAAAATGCTCAAACATCAGGAAAAGGAAACCTAAGTTCACATCTAATGTGATAGAACTATTCTAGCCTAGGAAATATAGTGAGAAATTTCCAAAAAGATCCACCTGCCTTGATGGTGAAAGTTCACATTACACAGTCATTCCTTTGGGCACTGTTCTAAAATCTCTTTTCCTTATAATTAGAAAGTAGGGATCAAAGGGACAATGTTAAGGTGCATGCCCTTTTATATCACTGGAGAAATCAGTGTTAGAGCTCAGTTTAGCCTTGAACAATGCTTGAACGCTTGGGATGGCTCTACTTGTGGAATAAATGAACACAAAAACCAACCGTCTCTTGTGAGCTAGCCTTTGTGCTGGGTGTGTTTGTGTCCACTTAAAGGAAAGGAGGAATGAAATTCATAGGAAAGTAATTCAGCAAAGGAAATATTATCCTTGTGACTCTAGGGATATAAGGATTTGCATTGGCTACCAGCCATGCTTTGGCTTTCTGCAGTAATCATGGAAAGAAGCACAGACCTCCTTCCTGATGAATTTTACACTCAGCAGGAAGCCTGGAATGGAAGAGTGACTTGCTTCATTAAGCAGAAACCCCTGAATAGTTTCTAACATACTGGGTTGAGCCATAAGAAATTGTGAGTATTTGACCATTTTTGACGTACAGAAATAGTAATTCCTTATGGCTCAAACTAAAACATTGATCCTCAAGGAAAATGTACTAATATGACCCTGTCATGAGCACTCCTGGCCAGGCCACCCTACCATTGGCAGGACCAGGGCACAAGACAAGCCCTGTGTCTCAGCATGGAATCACCGCTCACGGTGGGCCGCATTCCCAGCCAGGGCCGTCAGCCTGCTGCTCCCTTGCCACCTGGAGGCTAAAGGAGCGCCCACCCCCGCGCCCCCAGCACCGCAGCCTGAGAGGTAGTGCGCATCGGCCGGGCGTGCCCCAGGTAGAACAGAAGCGGGGCGCAGCCCAGGACTCCCCGGGGCTGAATGGACCCTCCCGAACCGTGTCTGCTCCTCAGGGAGCGGGGGCTGCAGGTGCCCCTCCCCCAGGCCGCCCTTTCCCCACTCAGTGCATCTCAAAACTACCCCCCTGAGCCGAGGGGAGGGAGGGAGTACAGCCGGCAAGAGCCAGTCTGTCCAGACACGCGTTTCGGGTGATTTGGGAGCGTGGAGCACAGCTTTAAAAAGCAGCCCTCCCCCGCTCTACCCCATCCCCCGCCCCAATTAGGAGCGGCTGCAGCTCAGTGGTTGAGCGCCTGCTTCACATATTCGAGGTCCTGGGTTCAACCTCCGGTACCTGCTTTAAAAAAAGTAGCCCCCTTTTCTCTGGTTCCCCAGGGCGGAGGCTACCTCCCCCCCCAGCCTCCTTTGCCCTGGGGAACCTAACAGCTGCTTGTTCTTCCAGCTCCTGGAATTCCCTTTTGTTCATTTGGCTGCCAATTTTTCGAGAAACTTCAAGACTGAAAAGAAAAACAACTGTATTTTGATGTTTGTGACATGTCGAGCCCTCTGAGGTCCCCACCCAGAGCAGAAACAAGGCCACCTCCACTCACCTGGGTCTAAGGGTTGTGTTGCCCTCAGCCTGGGAGACAGCCTTACTTCTGCTACCTGGGTCACAGGAGGGGTGCTAGGGCCACTCAGATGTAACAGAAGGGACACTGGGGTTTGTTTACTTCCTAAGAAAAAGTGAGTGGCTGGAGAATGGTAAACTAT
>JAQZBX010080079.1:0-13884 GCA_029593785.1 Cabassous unicinctus
TGTAATATAATTCCTTGGATTTTTAAAAAATTAGTTCTATTATTATATGTACATTCTAACATTTTCCATTTATTATATATATATTTCAGTGCTAATAGCTTGCATTGACAATGTTCTGCTACCATCACCACCATCCATTGCCAAAACATTTCCATCATTCCAAATAAGAATATTGTACATTTTAAGCCTTAACTTCACCTTCCCTATCCCTACTCATCCACTGATAACCTGTATTTTAGAATCTGAATAAATGAACTTGTTTATACTCATTGTTTCAATCAGTGAATTCATACAATATTGTCCTATTGTATTTGGCTTATTTCACTCAAAATGGTGTCTTCATTTTACCCATGTTGTTGTATATACCTGGACTTCTTTCCTTTTTATGGCTGAATAATATTTCATTGTGTGTTTATAGTACATTTTATTTTTCAATTCATAGGTTGATGAGCACTTGGGTTGTTTCCATCTCCTGATAATTGTTCATAATGTCACTATGAACATCACTGTGCACATATCTGTTCAAGCCCCTTCTTTCAATTTTTTGGGTTTTACACCAAGTACTGGTATTGCTGGTTCACTTGGTAGTTCTATAGTTAGTTTTCTGGTGACCCACCAAACTACATTCCACAATTGCTGCTCCATTTTACATTGCCACCTGTAATAAGAATTGTTCCTATTTCTCTGCATCCTCTCCAGCAATTATTTTCTGATTTTGAATAGCAGCCATTCTAATGATGTCAAATGATACCTCATTGTGGTTTTGATTTGAATTTACCTAATGTCTAAGAATGTTGGCTCCTTTTCTTGTGCATTTGGAACACTTGTAGACCTTTAAAGAGATGTCTATTTACAACCTTTGACCAATTTAATTGAGTTGCCTTTTGCTGTTAAGTTGAAGGATTTCTTTTCATATTTTGGATGTTAAAGCATTGTCAGATAAGTGATTTCCAATTATTTCCTCTGAGTGTGTAGGCTGTTGTAAATTTTAATGTTAAAATCCTTTGAGGCACAAAACTTTTTTATTTTTAATGAGGTCCCATTTATCTATTTTTAATTTGCTTCTTGTGTAGTGGATATAAAACCTAAGAAACCATTGCCTAACACAAGATCTTGAAGGTGCTTCCCAATGTTTTCATATAGGAGTCTGATAATTTTGGATCTTAAATTTATTCTTTGATCCATTTCATGTTGATTTTTATATATGGGGTAAGGTAGTGGTCTTCCTTCTTTGTTTTGCAAAGGAGATCCAGTTTTCCCCATCACCATTTGTTGAAGTGAATATTCTTTCACAAATGATAGCACTTGGTACCCTTGACAAAAATCAGTTGGCCATTAATTGTATTTTTCCCATTGTGACAGTTTGATATTATTTATGAATTTCAAAAAGAGATATTGATTTTGTTTATAAACCAGCCTGTTTCTCTGGGCATGATATCCCTTGAATGTATTAGATTCAGCTGAGATATCTCATTAAATTATGTTAAGATTAGGGCTTTGATCCAACCATGTCATTAGAGTGTGACTCAGCTTTGAGTCCCAGCCCCCTTGGGCTGATAAAACAAACTCAAACACAGAAACAGATGTGCAGGAAGAGAAAGTGCTCCATAGACACAGCCTCAGGAAGAGAGATGAGCATGATAGTCTTCAGCTGACCTTGTGAAGAAAACAGAGCAACTAAACCCAGAAAGAAATGAGCCCAAGGGAGAGAGAACCTTCTGCCAGCTTACAGCTGAGATAAGAAGAAACTGGGTCCAAGGAGCTTTAAGAGGAAGGAGGAAGCCTGAACCGTCACAGACAGCACCGCCATCTTGCCTCAACATGTGGCAACTTTGGGTGAGAAAGTACCTCTTATGGTACCTTGAGTTGGACTCCTTAGGGCCTGGTAACTGTAATCTTCTACCCCAAATAAATGCACTTTATAAAAGCCAACAGAGTTCCAGTACTGTGCATTGGCACCCCTTTGGCTTACTCATACAACCACGCATCACTATATTCTTACCACCTTGTAACTTATGGACTATAGTTAACAGCAATATTGTAAAATTCTTGTATCAGTGTCAAAAAGGTACTATATCATTGCTAAGTTTCAATAATGAGGGTATGTAATTTTTTCTTTTGCTGTAAGGAAAATTTCCAAAGGTTTACTGGGGCAAGGACTGCCCAACTCTGTGATGAAAGTGAAAGCCACTGAGTGTACAGTTTGGATACCCAGGCAGTGTGGATACTCATTTCCAGGGCATGGAATTGTATAACACAATGAACCATGTGGTGTAAGATGGACTGTGATTAACAGGACAACTATGAGAGTGCTCTGTCATGAACTATGCCAAATGTACAATATTAATAAATAGTGTTAATTATATGCAGTGTATGGAAAAAATACCAATTTTCACTATGGACCACAGATTTTGGTATTAGTTTGCTCATGTTCTCTTATAATCTGTAACAAATATTCCTCAACAATGTAAGGCATTGTTGGATGGGGGTGATGTATGGGAATTCTGCACATTATGCCTGGCTCTTTTGTAAACTCACAACTTCTCTAATTAATAAAATGGAAAAAATCAGTTTACCATAATTATGAAATTTGATTTCTGTGATTTTGTAAACAGTTTTCAGTTCACAGAATATGAGTCCTCCAACTTCATTATTCTTTTTCAAGACAGCATTAGCTATACAGGAATCTTCTTTTTATAAATTATTTATTTTAAAAATATTTTAGATTATATAAATGTTACATAAAAATATAGGTGATTCCCATATGCCCCACTCCCTTCCCATCCCACACTTTACCACATCCACACCCTTCATTAGTGTAGCATATATCTTACAGTTGATGAACACACATTGCCACTAACAATGGATTTTTAGTTTACATTATGGTTTACAATCTGTCCTCAAACAATTTGGCAAGTTATAACAAAATATATATGGCCTCTATCCATCATTGCAACAGCATGCAGGACAATTCCAATGTCCCAAAATTCCTCCATTTTACACATATTTTTTCCCTTTTCATCTTCTCAGAACCTCTGGAGGTCACTGCCTCCCCAACAGTGATAAAATTTCTTCCAGTGTTCGCTTCGGCAGCACATATACAAAATTGGAATGATACAGAGAAGATTAGCATGGCCCCTGCACAAAGATGACATGCAAATTCGTGAAGCATTCCATGTTTTTAATGAGAGAATACTGAATTCCCATCCTGGAGAGCTCTACCATATTCTCCAAGGGAGTAGCAACAGACCCCCAAGTGCAGGGGCAGTGTCTGGCAAAGGAGAATGATCCACTGATGGGCTCTTGTTATTGATGACTAGCTTTATGAGTCTTTGTTCTGGAAATTGAAACTTAGCCTATTGTTATGAGGTGCCTAAGGGTTGCCTCATGAGAGCCTCCTTGTTGCTCAAATGTGGCCTCTCTCTAAGCCAAACTCAGCACATGAATGCATTACCTTTATCCCAGTGTGGGACATGACTCCTGGGGATGAGCCTCCCTGGCAATGAGGGATTACTAACAAGTGTCAATGGGCAATACAGCTGGAAAACAACCTCGAATAAAAGGGGGAAGAGGTAAAAACAAATGAGTTCATATTGCTAAGAGACTTCAAAGTGAGTTGGGAAGTCATCCCAGAGGTAACGCTTATGCACATCTCAATAGGACCTCATAGGCCTCCAATGTGAATATCACCCCAAACAGAGGGGCTCCTGAGGACTCTGGAGACACACAGGTCCTATATAAGGGTGGATAACCCCAGAGTTTGGTGCCTTATCAGGAGCAAGGATTCCAAAGGATTTTCAGTGGGCACTACTTTGGAATCCTTGCTCCTGAGAGTGACAGAGTTGAACCCAAATATGTCTTCCTTGCACATGGCCCATTTCTCCCTTCTATTAAACTTATATGTGTTGCCAGAGTTTGTACATGTACTTCCAGAGACCAGAGTCTTTGGGCTATCCATTTGCCAGCTAGGCCCAGAATCTCAGTGGAGATGCAACTCCTACCCTACAGCTCAATGGACTCACCCTGGACCCCAGGTGGGGAGATGATGATGGACAATGGCCATCCCAGGGAATGGAGAGTGTCTGTGGCTGCAGGCAGGATAATCCCATCCATCTTATCCATGGGATATAAGCCCCCTCTCACTTGGAGGTGGAGTGGACATCACCATCTCAGACTCCTCAGGATTGGGGTAAGAGCGCTGGACTGGAGTGAACTGTCTATTATTAACATAGAAATATGTCTATTCTGTTATAGACATATTTTGGTTCATGTAATGGAGGTAATTGCAGCATTAATGTGGAGACAGTGGCCACCGGATGCTTTGGGGGCAGGGAGAGGGAAAAGCAGTTGTAATACAGGGGCTCTTTGGGATGTGGGAATTATTCTGGGTGGCATTGCAGTGACAGAGAGAGGCCATTTTATGTCATCATATAACATGCAGAACTGTGTGGGAGAGAGTGTGGTCTACCGTGTGAACTATGGTCCATGCTTAGTGGCAAGGCTCCAAGATATGTATATCTTTTGCAGGTGATGTGCCACTCTAGTGAAGAATGTTTATGTGGGAGGTTGTGGGAGGGGTGGGAGGTAGGCCATATGGAAATCCCTGCAATTTTGTGTAACTTTTGTGTAATCTAAGTATCTTTTTTTTAAAAAATGTGTTGCCAACAGCCACATCCCAATTAAAAAAAAAAAAAGTTCTTCCATTTCTAGAATCACAAGAAGTCTAGAGTAGAATAATAATAAATCTACTTTAGTCCATTGTTCATTCCCCAATCTTGAGGCTTTTGGGATGGTTAGGCCATCTCTGCCTCTAATTGAGAGGGGTCTTAGATACCATGGGCAGATGGATGGATGTATCTTGCTTGCAGTTGCAGATGCTCTCTGTTCCTTGGGATGGGCATTGTCCATCATCATCACCACGTTAGTTGTCCTGGGTGAGTCCAAAGAACTGGAGAGTAGGTGTTGCAACTCTGTTGTGATTCAGGGCCCAACTGGCATATGTTCAGCCCAAAGATTTAAGTTTCTTGGACAAACATCTATCAAGTACAATAGTAACTATAAATTCAAATAGAAGGGCCAGAAGAGACATGTTTAGGGAAACCACAAGTGAGTCCAAATCTGTCACACTGGTGAGCACAAATTCCAAGGTAAAGCCCACTGCTAGGGTGCCAAACCCATGAGCTGTCTGCCCTGCCTATTGTGTCAGGATATCTCTAGAGCCCTCAGGAGTCCCGCTATTTGAGGCAATATTTGCTGTGGCAGTCAATGAGATTCTGCTGAGACATGCATAAGCATAACCTCTAGAATGACCTCCCAACTCATGTTGAAATCTCGTAGCCATAATACCTCATTTGTATTTATCATTTCCCTCTTGTAGTCATGGTCTTTTTCCAGGTGCATTGTTAGTTGGCACTTGGTAATGATCCCTCAGGGCTCCTCTTAATATTTATATCAACCGTGTTGAGTCTTAATGTGAAATGTATTGTTCATTTCTATAACATTGTTTTTATTTCTAGCATTCCCTTTAAATTTTTCTTAGAGTTTCATCTCTATGCTTATATTATTCATCTTTCTAATATGCTGTGATTTCCACAAACCCTCAACATAAAATCATAATTATTTGAAAATACCTCTCTATTCACAATATTTGCATTTTATCTCAGTTGTTTCTGATAATTGTTTTGTCATTTCAGGGCATTATTCTTGCCTTTTGCATTTTGTAATTTCTGCTGAAAGCTATGGCAGCTTCAGTCATGTACATCAAGAAAAGTTATATTCTTAATCTTGATCTGCATTCCTGTGAATATGAACACCTTCATAAAAACTATATTTGATTATGTTAAAGTGTGTCATGGTGTGCACTCATTTGTCAATAGGATGATTGAAGATCTTATTCAGATTTGTCCATCTGCATAATGGTTGGACTTAATCCTTATCACTGGATGCCTAGAAAGAGGAATTCAACAGAAATGAAAAGTGCAGCCAAAGGAGTGTAATCATTGTGTGAAGGATGCATAGAAGCAAATCAAGGAACTCCAAGGATGGTGGTAAGTCAGTATAGGATGCTAAATACTTCAAGAAGAATACCTTTCACATCTTGATTAGGAATTTCTAACCTTTAAAACCATGTTTCAATAAATTATTGTTTAATTAAATACATTGGATGATAATTGTCATAGAAGATCTAGCACTATATGACTATTTTTGTTACCAGAATGTGGTCCTGCTATTAAATAATTACATGTGAAAGTGGCTTTGAACTTGGATAATGGTTAGAATCTGGAGTAATTTTGAGGAACTTGATATAAAATCCTAGATTTATTTCAAGAATCTATCAGTGGAGAAATGTATATTAAAGGCATTTTCTGTGAGTGCATAGAAATAAGTTCGAGCTAGAGAGAAACTTTTGTCATCTTAAGGAATACATAAATCATAGTGAAAGCATCTTGATAGAAATGTAGGCATTCAAGGTGCTTCTGAGGCCATAGAAGAAATGTTTGACTGTTCTGGATGACAGGTGATCTTTACCATAAAATGTCAGATAATTTCATAAATTCGTGTTCACATATCAGGCAGAAGTCAGAAAGAAGTATTAAACTAGGATATTTGAGAATTCCAAGCTAGTTTGTGGAGGGCATGACTTGGTATCTCCTTTTTACTTAAAGAAAAATGATTGAAGGAAAAGATAAACTGAGTATTGAACTCCTATGTCCAGTTTCATTTTTTAAGTAGTTTTTTGAGATATGATAACATAACATACAATCCATCCAAAGAGTATAATCAATGGGTGTTAATGTAATCACAGAGTACTGCATTCATCAAAACAATCAATTGTAGAACATTTTAATTACTCCTGAAAGAAAAACTCCATAATCCTTAGCAGTCATCACTCAATCTCTCTATTCTTCAGCCCTACATAACCACTAATCTATTTCAATCTCTATAGTATTTCATTGGATATAAATGAAATCACATATTTATAGTACTTGGTATCTGGTTTATTTCAGTTATAATATATATTTAAAATAAAATTATTTTTAGAGGAGTTGTAAATGACAGAAAAGTCATGTAAAACATACAGCTTTCCCATATACACCCCTTTTGTTGACACCTTGCATTAGTGTGTTACCTTTATTACAATTTATAAAAAATATTGGAATAGTACTATTAACTAGAGTTAATTCTTTACATTAGGTATACTTTCCCCATATACCACCTTATTATTAGCATCTTTTAATAGCGTCATAAATTTGTTATAATTAATAAAATTTCTTATACTTGTACTATTAACTCCAGCTTATCATCCATACCAGGATTCACTGTGTTATACATTCCTATGTTTCATCTTCTAACGTTCATTCTAATAACATACATGACCCAACACTTCCCCTTTCAACCATAGTCATGTACATGATTAAGCACAAATAATTACACTTAAATAATATGCTACCATCACTACTATCTATTTCCAAACAATTTTAGTTAATCTAAACAGAAATTCTGTATAATTTAAGCATTAGCTCCCCATTCTCTAAACCAATTTTTCCCTTGGTAACCTATATTCTAGATTCTATCTCTGTGAGTTTCCTTATCATAATTAGTACATATCACTGAGTCATGGATACCACATATCACTGAGACTGGTATGAGACATATCAGGATTTATTCTGTTTGGAATATGTTGTGCTCCTTAGACATGTAAATATATCCCTTTTCCCTTCTCTTCTTCTGGGACATACATGAGTATATATTTGCATGCTTCATACTATTACTCAAATCTCTGAGACAATGCTTTCTTTCTAGATTTTCTCTATCTGTTCTTCTGACTGTACTTCTTAATTTTTAAGATGCTTTAGACTATATAATTACATAAAAAATAGAGGGGATTCCCATATTACCACCCCCTCCCCCTCCAACATTTTCCCACATCAACATCTTTCATTAGTGTAATACTTTTGCTATGCTTATGACTGCACTTTTTTTATTGTACTGTATTCTAGGTCTCTGATTCTACTGCCGTTTCAAATCTGCTGTTTTAAGCCTCTGGAGTATTTTTTATCTCTACTATTGTGCCTCTCATCTCCACAATTTCTGTTATGCTTCTTTTTATATTTTCAAATTCTTCTCAGAGCGCATACATTTTTTCATAATATTATATATCACTTTAAGCATATTTTCCTTTATCTCCTTGAATTTATTTAGGCAATTTCTTAGAATATCTTTGATTTGTTCTTCAGACTTTTGAGTCTCTTCTGACGTACTAATTTTTTTCCTTGACTGAGTGATATCTTCCTGTTTCTTAGTATGGTTTGTGATTTTTTTCTGATGTCTAGGTATCCGATTGTTTTGATGACAATTCTGAAAATCAGTGCATCTCTCTTATCTAGGTTTTAATTTTTGATTGGCTTTTTGTCAAGACTCCTCTTTGACATTTGATCAAACTTATCCTAGATCTATAAAATAACTTGTGTTCCTACATGGATTTCTGGTGAAAATGCTTTATTGCATGTCTTCATTCTATCTTTCTTTCTAGCTTATCTAATCTATCTTTGTTTCTATCTGCCCAGGAGCCAAGCACTATAATATGTGCATTACATAGATTATCCCATTTAATCTTCACAATATCATATGAGGGTAGGTACTACTATCTTGTCCTTTTGCAGATGGGCATACTGTTGAGATGTTAAATAACTTGTCTATTACTCTTAAGTAATAGAGCTATGTTTTGAACCCAGACATTTTGATTTCAACTCCTAACACACTGCATAATGCCACAACATAATAGTTAAATTCTGGTGATTTATTAACTTTTTAATCAGTTAACTGGGTAATTTGTACTCTCACTGCTTTTAAGATTATAAACTCAGCCCTCCAAACCTAATTAGCTTCTTCACAGTTGAATTAGCAATTGTTGAAATCTGTCACTGTAACTGATAAATCATTTCAAATATATAAATATGCTTAACTTAGGAATAAGCACAGTTATTTTCAATATATAGGATGCTGGTTAAAAAATAACCATTATTTTCTTAATTGACTCTGAGGTTCTTCCTGAAGGTGACTTGATACAAAGATGACCATTCTAAACCATGTCAGTATCACAATAATTTGGTTATAGTTCTGAATCAGTGAAGCCATTCCTTGAGGATTTCTCTTTAGATTTTTCACCATTCCTCTGTCATTTCTGAAGTGAATCAGAGCCAGGAGTAGTTTTTTCTATTTAAATTGCTTTTAAAGTAGATAAAAACTGGCCAAGATCAAAACCTCCCTCTTCCTAAAATCATTAGAGATGTTAAGATTTACCTTTTTGTACAATTGTATCACCTCCAGGAGAGCTTCCTTTTCCCTGTTAATTATCTAAGAATCTTCATCTGTTTTGTTTGTTTTTGTGCAGAATTTTCTCTACAGCTCCTATGATTTGTTTAAATTCTCTCTCACTCAGTGCCCCATTTTACTTAACACTTTTCAGTTCTGTGACCCACCCTATCTTACAGCAGTTAAATTTAGTCCTCTTTATTTTTTTTCTACATGAGGATCTTTTGTCTTAGGTTTCTTCCTTATTAGTGTATCTACAAGAAGTAAGATGGGGTCATCCTAGAAAGGCAGATCACTTCGGAAAAGTCTGTTTTGCCTTCAGGTTGTCCAGCCAACTAAAACTGTATTAGTCACAACTGTTCTTACCTGCTTTTTTCTATGGTGATATCTGTTTTTCTTTTGTTGCCCCTGAGGGCCTTTTTGTATGCAGCATTTCTCAGCAGTTCGTGTTCCTCCATGATTTTCTGAAAATTTAGATCTCTATGCTGGGATATACATGGAGTTCTAACTTGATGCTGTGATTCAGTTTACAGTCGCTGTCTGTGGTGAGAGAATCTTGTGCCATGCTGCCTTTGTGTGGCTTCTGACCAATGTGGGACCTAGTAAGGGAAAGGAGAAATGGGAATAGCCCAGCATGCTGGGATGGATTTCTCCTATCTGCAATTTTTCTTTTTATTCAATTCAGTATTTGCAGAGTATTTCCACAGTCTTTACCATCCTTCAGAATTCAAGGCAAGTATAATTTGTCCTTTTGTTTGCTGAATCTCTAGGGATTCGTTTCCAAGGAATGATTCCGTCAACATTCTGATGACATCATCTTTGATGACTGAACTGTTAAGTGCAAAGTGAGGTACATTTGATGATTTAGAAAATTCATGGCCTATTCATCTAGCATACTTTGAGACTAGGGCAAGAGTTGGCTCTATCAGGGATTCTAACTGTTAACCCAGGAAATGATTTTCCATAGAAGATGGCATCATGTGAGGGTTTTGCTGAACAGCTGTTTGCTAAGAAGTTTACATGTATTTCTCATGAATCCTGACATCAGAGAATTACCACATCAGAGAAAGTTAAGATTGGAAATATATTTAACCATGAAGGACCTGTGGAATATCCTTTTGCCTGATGACTTGAACAAATTTAAACTTCCCCCAAAATCATCAAAAGACTTAAGAATTTTAATGAAAAAACATATTGCCAGCCTGAACTGAAAGGGACAGAGATGAAACACAATGAAGGAAAAATCATTTCAAGGTCAGAACCATTTAAACAGAAGTCTGGGCAGAAGGGTTTCTTAGGTACAAAAGAGAGAGGCTTCCACCCTGGTGCTCACAGAGGAAGCGATCCATGACCCAGTTTTGCAGAAACTTTTTCTCTCACCTTGGTTCTTCGAGAGGCAGGTTCTCTGCCCCAGCTTTCAGGTAGAGCATGTTCCTTGCCTAAGCACTTGGAAAGGTTAGGCTATCACTCCTTCATACCCAGTGAACAAAACAGATATTCTCAGGTGAAATTGACAACTTTGAATGTAATGGAGTTTGAACCATTGTGTTTCAGACCTGTTTTGGTCCAATTATTCCTGTTTTACTTACACTTGCTTTTGTAAAGGATGCAAATCTGATCATGGTATTTTGGAAGTAAATAACTTGTTCTCTAGAATGTAAATAACTTGCTCACCATTGATGGTGAGGACGTTTTCCCCAAGACAGCTCAAACCCATAACTGAATTTTTTCTTATGATTTTCCTGAAATTTTATTATTTCTCTTATATATCACCTGCTTTTTAAAAAATGAATCAATAATATTGATGCATATTAATAAAGCATGCAATCCATTAAAGGTGTACAATCAATGATACTTGATAAACTCAGTTGTGCATTTATCAATTCAATCATTATTAGATCATTTAAAATATCATCATCATCATAAAACAAAAAAGAGACAACCAAAAACTCATCACCTCTCAATCTTTCTATGCTTTCTTTGCTGTGCACAGCTGCTATTCCGTTTCCATCTCTCTAGTTTACTTGTATTTATATTTTGTAAAAACTGTAGAAAATGCAATATCATCCATATTCATATATTACATGAGGTTTCACTATGTTGTACGGTCCCATGTTATATTTTTTAGCTTTCCCTCTAGTAATATACATGACCTTATACTTACCCAGTCATATCCATAAAATAGCTCTGCTAGTAACAAACACTATGATGTGCTTTCACCATTTCCATTCATTTCCAAAGATTTCCAAAGATTTACAATAGACTATTCTGACCCAGCTGAAAGGGCTTGACAGTCTTGTGAAAAGTCGATTGACTGTAGGCATGAAGGCCTACTTCTTAGTTTTTGATTCAGTTTCATTATTTAATCTGTTGGTCTTTATTCCAATATCATGGTTTTGTTTTTGTTTTGTTGTTGTTGTTGTTTTTAAAACACTGTAGCTAAGTAGCTAATTAACATTCTTTAAAGTCAGGAACTCAGAGTTATCCAAATACATTCTTCATTTTTAAGAAAATTTTGGCTCTTCAGCGTCTCTTACCTTTCCACTCTTCCAAATACATTTGATAATTGGTTTATACATTTTTGGAAAAAAGCTGTTGGGAATTTTATTGTGATTGTATTAAATCTGTAAACAAGTTTGGGTAGAATTGATATCTTCCAATCAATGAACACAAATGCCCTTCCTTTTATTTAAGTCTTCTTTGATTTCTTTTAGCAAAGTTTCCTAGTTTTCTGAATTCAGGGCCTTTATAACTTTGGTTACACTTATTCATAAATATTTTATGATTTTATTCTCTATTTCATTCATTTGTTTTTAATATATTTTTACTTATTTTTAAAAGATACTTAGATTACATTAAATGCTATATAAAAATATATATATATATATATATATAAGGGATTCCTATATGCCCCATTCCCCACACCTCCCACTTTTCCCCACATTAACCACTTCTTTCATTAGTGTGGTACATTCGTTGTCATTGATGAACACATTTTGAAACATTGTCACTAAGCATGGATTATACTTGACATTATAGTTTATACTCTCTTCCACTCAATTCTGTAGGTTATGGCAGGATATATAATGGCCTGTATCTGTTATTGCAATGTCATTCAGGACAATTCCAAGTCCTGAAAATGCCCCCATACTACACCTCATTTTCCCTCTCCCTGACTTTACCAACCCCAGTGGCCATGTCTCCACATCAATGATATAATTTCTACCATTGCTAGAATCACAATGAGTCTGTAGTAAAATACCAGTAAATTCACTCTAATTCATATTTCATTCCCCAATCCTGAGGATTCTGAGATCATGATGCCAACTCCACCTCTAATTGAGAGGGGACTTCAATCCCATATGGCAGATGGATGGGGTTCTCTTGCTTGCAGTTGCAGACTCTGTCAGTTCCTTGGTGTGGTGGTTGTCCATCATCAACTCCTGTTGTTGTCCTGGATGAGTCCAATGAACTGGAGAGTAGGTATTTAAACTCCACTGAGGCTCAGGGACTGGCTGGCATATGGACATCCCAGAGATTCAAGTTCCTTGAACATGCACCTGCCAACTCTAGCACCAACAATATGTTCAAATAAAAGAGACAGAAGTGACATGTGTAGAGAAGTCACATCTGAGTACAGCTCTTTAACATTTGGGAGCACAAACTCCAAAGTAAGACCCACTGGCAAGGCACCAAACTCCAGTGATTTCTGCCATAACCATAGGACCTGGGTGTCTCCAGAGCCCTCAGGAGCCCTACTATTTGGGGTAATATCTTTTTGGCAGTCTATGATCTCCTGCTGAGACATGGATAAGCATTACCTCTCTGATGACCCCCAGACACATTTTGAAGTCTCTTAGCCATATAAACTCATTTGGCTTTAGCTGTTCCCCCTTTTATTCAAGATATTTTTCCAGTAGCATCACCAGCCAGTGCTTCATAGTATTCCCATGGTGCCAGGTGGGCTCAACCCTGGGAGTGATGTCCCATGCTGGGTGTAGGTAATGTATTTTTATGCTGAGTTTGTCTTAAAGAGAGATCAGATTTGAGAAACAAGGAGGGTCCCAGTAGGTAACTCTTAGGCACCTTACAACACTAGGCTAAGTTACAATTTCAAGAGCAAAGGCTCATAAGCATAGTCATATCTATCATGGGCCCAACAATGGACCATCCTTCTTTACCAGTCATTGCACCTGTACTTTGGGGATTGTTGCTGTACCATTAGAGAATGAGGAAGAGCTCCTCAGGATGGGAATTCAACATTCTTTCAGTTGTGTGAATCACTACCCAATGTGGCAGTGTCCTATGAACATTTGAACACATTTATGTACCTTATATGTATGCCCAGGTGAACTTCCTCCCATGTATCCCCCATCACTGACACCTCACATCAGTGATACTTCCCTGCTACAGTTGTAACCCTTCTGTGATCTAAAACCTCTTCAAAAATGAAGCCAAGAATATTGTCAAATACAATTAATAGGAAAATGAAATGATGATAAGTTTAAACATATGAAATTAAATACATAATAATTTAGAAAAACTAAAAATAAAAATAAAGTCAAAAAA
>JAQZBX010080080.1:0-13877 GCA_029593785.1 Cabassous unicinctus
AAAACCCACAAAAAGAACCCACTGATGGTACCCTAGTTATTAGCCTCAGTTCTTAGCTAAAAATGAATTATACTCTCCACACATTGAAAATTTTAAAAAAGAATGATTGGATCCATCTCTTTAATTACTTAAAAAAATGACTTTTTCTTTTCTTTTACAATTCTTCCCAAAGAGCATGTCATAAGGTAACCTGCATTAAAATTTCTGTTAATATTTTGATGAAAACCTACATGTTACATTTAAACATGAGTGAAATATTTAAAAGACAGATTCAATTTATAATTTATAAGGATAAAAACCTGTCATCATGTAGGGTTTAGAGATTACTTACTTATTTTACCTTTTTATATTAACTGAATTTTTTAAGAAGCATCTCTCTGAAATGTCTCTCTTCTGATGTGCAATTTAAAAAATATATGTTACTTAATTGGCCTTAAAACAGGAAAACAAGTGAGGACCTATCTCCTGCATTACCCAGATCCTACCAATTCAGAAAATCTTAGTTGCAACTAGATAATTGATCCAAGTTGCTTTATACATTCATCAGATATTTGCCATTTTACTTGCAATACAATTAGGAACACAATGGGCAAATTACCTGTCTTCATGTAATTTATGTTCAAGATGGGAGAAAGACAATAAAAGCATAAAATTAATCACTGCATATTATGATAGCTGCTATAAAGGAAATGAACCTGGTGCTGTGATGGAGAAAGGAGGTGGGTGATTTGTTTAAGGTGGGCAAAGGAGGCCTGTCTGTGAGAATAATATTTAAACTAAGCTGAGACCTGAATGGTGAGGAGGAACCCACATCTGGTAAGAGTCTTCCCTCCAAGTGAACAGAAATTGCAAATATCCTAGATTGGAAAAAGGTTACAGGGTAGTAAGAACTAATACAAGGCCCATGTGGCTAAATCCAAGGGGCAGAGGGTGCATACAGCTTTAGATCATTTAGGAGTGAGGGTCCTTTGCCAGATGTTGCCGAATCTTTCAGACCATGGTAAGAAATCTTAATTTTGAATCTTGATCAATTTATATGTATGCTAAACAGAAAGGAAAAACTACTATATGTAAGATGGCAGAAGTGGTGGGATGCTAAATAAAGTGAAAAAACTTCATTCACTAAACTCCCACTGTTTTATCTACTTATTGCCAAATATTTTTATGTTTAGAAATAATCTGTAAAGACGTACACCCAATCCACATTTCTTTGAACATTTGTAAGATTGGCTATACACATTCGTATTAACAGATTTTTAAGATAGCCAATGAAAATTCTTCTTCAGTGAAGAAACATAAGAAGTATACCAATCAACACATTTAGCATGGACAGAAATACAGTGTTTTTACCCCATCATACTTTAATGTGTCTAATGGACACTTTCAAAATACTTAAAAAGGAAATCTTTGAAAAAATGTGTAAACAGGTGGAACATAATCCAACAATAACATCCTAATATCACCATAAAAGAAACAAAAAAAGATTTCATTAACCTCAACACATCAGAAAATGACAGGTCACATAAATCTTGGAAAGAGTCAGAGTAAAAAATTTTACACACCCACATAGTTTCTTCTGTCACTTATAGAACTGTGTTTTGAATCATATTCCTAATATTAAAGAACCTTTATTTCATTGCTTACATTTGTTCTTTCACTGAATAATGAGAATAATTTATTTTCACACTTTGCCACAATGTACCTTTTATATCTTTAGACAGAGCTGCATTTGATATCTTTGGGCTTATTAGGGATTCCTTATGATATCATCAGTCCCTGGAGTTTAATTCTTTGTGTTCATACAAATGTTATAAAAAATTAAATAAACTTTTAGTAACTTTTGATTTAAAATAAACACAATGATTGCTGCAATTTTTTCCCCAAATATGTCATGTTAATTTTAAATTGAAAACATGTGAATATGTATGTGTCAAACTAAATCCATTATTTATATTGGGCATTTAGAAATAAAACAATACAAGTTCTCTACTGCAATGAGAATATCCAAGTAAACGGATTGAATTTTTTATCATGGGTCTAGAAAAGTAGAAGTAAATTATATTAAACATGAGAGAATCAGATATAGTCTGGAAAATTTTTAATCCCCTTGATATGATACTAAGATTTTAAGTTTCTTCCTTACAAGCTGAGGAAGAGAAAAAGTGAAACATTTTTACTAAACTACATAATTATTTGCTGATGTTGCTTTAAGGCATATATTCACTCAGCTCAGATTCTTATTTTAAGCCATCTATCCATTTCTAATAAATATTTATATTCCAATATTGGGACTAAGGAAATGGAATAACTAAAGACAAATAGCTCTATAGAAAACTGCCTTTAAAAAATCATACTGATTTTTTATCGAGGCCAAATTTATATAAAATTAACCAATTAAATATGTAAAATTCAGTGGCATGGCATTCAGCACAGTCACATTTTTGTGCAACCACCACCTATATCTAGTTCCAAAATATTTTTGTCACAAAAGAAAACCTCATACCCATTAACCAGTCATTCCCTATCCTCCCTCTAACAGCTGGCAATCACTAACCTGTTTTGTCTCTATTCTTAACTTTCAAATGAATGGAATCATATAATATGTGGTCTTTTGTGGCAGGCTTCTTTCACTTAGCACAAAGTTTTCAAGGTTATTCCAGGTTGTGGCATGGATCAGTGTTTCATTCATTTTTATATTTAAATAATATTGTTTCATATGTATAAACTGTATTTTGTTTATCCATTTATCTGTTGATGGACATTTGGGTTGTTTCTTACTTTTGGCTATTGTGAATAATGCTTCTATGAACATTCATGTGCAAGTATTTTTGAGTTCCTGTTTTCAATCCTTTTGGTATATACATAGGAGTGGAATTGCTGGGTCATACGGTAATTCTATGGTTAGAGTACTGAATTTTTTATTACGTCACACTCAAATTTCAATAAAAGTTTGTAAAATCCTTAACTTAATCTAGTTCCTAAATCTGAACACAATGAATACCCACTAACCAATAATTTATGGAATTAAAAACGGTCCCATTTTGAATTATAACTTTTTCAAAATTAAAACCATGATTTTGTTACTTATGTGTTTTAAAAGAATTACGAAATATATGTCTCTGTTTTATGTTGAATGTGTTTTTTAAATTATTATTTTATATAAGCCAAGGAATGCCTAGAAGAGACGAACTGTAAAGAAATTTAGCAGACATTTCCCTTCTTCCCAATATTGTTGGAGAAAATGTTCTGGTTGATAATGAAATTTTAATAATGTCTTTGGGACACTGACTTCCAGCATGACAGCATGAGGAGCTCTGCTAACCTGCTTCCCAACGAAACTAGTGAAACTGGTAAAAATTATTTTTAAAACAACCATTTAAAGCTTCTGGGAAAGATCCTAAGAGCAAAGAGCAAATGAAGAAACAGTCATTCAAGAAAATCTATGAATATTCAGTAAGAAAGGCAAGAATCTGTGATATTTAAACCAAGACCACTCCCTCCTGTCCTGCTCCCAGCACAGCAAGGCAGACTGCACTCCAGCTCACAGTCAGGTATTCTTTCTAGGAGAAGCAATACTTACTTCAGTGTTCCCCTTGCCTGAAGTTGCCTGTTTTTGAGGCCAAGGCTCTGACAAGTGTGGTGAGAAGTGGGAGCCCCTTCTTCCATGCCATCCCAATAGAGGCTCTACAACGGTGCTCCATGCTACACTGAGAATACTGGGGCTCTGAAAGCCCTTCTCAGGCAAGCTGTGAGGGCCTTAGGCTACTGACATTTCCATCAAGCAAGTGCTCAACTCCTAGAGTCCTGTATCAATCAGGGAGAAGTTTGCCATTGTTTCTATCCCCAGATCCAGAGCCCTGCCTCTGAGATTTTGCCTTGGGGCAATAGAGAGTCCCTAATAGATTCCCAAAGGTAAGGACTTCATTTGCAACAGAGCCTGGAGATCTTTAAATCTAAAGTTGCTGTCCAGAACTCTGGAAGTTGTGGTGAAAGGCAATTGGGAAGAGGTTTCTGGATCTAATGAAGAAACAACCTAGACTGTAGGCTAGCTAGATTGCAAGAGAAAGCTGGGGAATAGAGAGGTGAGAAAAGCCCTCCTGGGCTTAGACCAAATATCAGATACTAATATCAGAAACTATTCTTTCCAAGGAGCCATAATTTGATTGGATTAAGTTGTAGTGGAATTTATGCCCCAGAGCATTATTGAAAACAATAGAGCAATCAGCCAGAAATTAAAGTTTAACAGGGGGCTGTGATTAAGGAAAGAGTGAAAGAGGGTCCTACCAGTGCCACTGTCATCCCAAGGTGACTGTGGGCATCCCCAAAGCAGTGTCTTCTTGAGGAACAACGTAAGAGATTTAACACTGTGCGTGGGGAATGCAGGTGGAGAGATAGGCTTCACTAAAATAATTCAACCAGTCACTAAACAAATAATGATAAAAGCCCTGTAGAGGATATACAAATGACCAAAAAGCACATGAGAAGATGCTCAACATCATCAGCTATTAGGGAAATGCAAATCAGAACCACAATGAGATATCATTTCACACCCACTAGAATGGCTACTATTAAAAAAAATAAAAAATAAAAAAACAGAAAACAGAAAAGTACAAGTGTTGAAGAAGATATGGAGAAATAGGAAAATTTCATGGCTGGTGGGAATGTAAAATGACACAAACACTGTGGAATACAGTTTGGCAGTTCCTCAGAGAGTTAAGTATAGAATTACCATTTGACCTGGCAATCCTGCTTCTAAGTATATACCCCCCAAAATTGAAAGCAGAGACTTGAACAGGTAATTGCACACTGATCTTCATAGCAACATTATTCTCAATTGCCAAAAGTTGAATGCAACACAAGTGTCCATCAACCAATGAGTGGATAAACAAAATGTGGTATAGATATACACAATGGAATATTATTCAGCCATAAAAAGTAATGAAGTTCTGCTACATGCAACAACATGGATGAAACTTGAAGACATCATATTGAGTGAAATAGGCCAGAAACAAAATTACAGATATTGTATTATCTTACTGATATGAAATAATGAGAATAAGCAAACTCATAGAGTCAGAATCTAGAATATAGATTATGAAAGGATGGAATGGAGCTAGGGAATGGGAAGTTAAGTCTTAATGGAACAATGGAAACATTTTGTTAATGAAAGGGCTGATGGTATCACAACATTGTGAATGCAATTAGCACTGAATTATACATGTAAATGTAATTGAAAGGGGAAATTATAGGTTATATATGTTACTAGAATAAATTTTTTTTAAAAAGTTATAGGATTATACAACACAGTGAACCTAATTGTAAACAATGGACTATTGCTAATAGAACAATGATAAAAATGTTCTTTCATGAATTTTAACAAATATACCACACTAATGCAAGGTGTTAATAATAGGGTGGTATATGGGAACTCAGTGTTTTATATATTTTAAGCATGATTTTCTTTAAACCTACAGCTTGTCTAATTAAAAAAAAAAAAAAGCCCTGTAGAAGGGGGATCAATACCCAGAATAGCTACAACATATTATCTAAAATGCCCAATTTCCAAAAACAAAATGAAACAAAAACAGGAGGCATGCAAAGAAACAGGAAAGCATGACCCACATACCAAGTCTTGTAGACTGGGACCCATACAAGGGACTTTATCTAGAATATACAAATAATTCTTACAAGTCAATAATAAAGAGCCAAATAACACAATTAAAAAATAGGCAAAGTATCTGAATAGACCTTTCTCCAGGTAAGATATACAAAGGTCAAGAAACCCAGGTATCTGGGAAATGCAAATCAAAACCACAATGAGATACCACTGCACACCCACTAGGATGGCTGTTTTCAAAATGAGAAGTAATAACTAGTGTTGTCATGGAGGTGGAAAAATCAGAACCCTCATAAAGTGCTGGTGGGAATGTACAATGGTACAGTTGCTTTGTAAAACAATCTGGCAGTTCCACAGAAAGTTAAATGTAGAGTTGCAATATGATCCAGCATTCCATTCCTAAGTATATACCCAAGAGAAGTGAAAACATATATCCACACAAAAACTTGTACACAAATGTTCATTACTGCATTATTCATCAAAGCAAAAAAGTCATCAGCTTATCAATGGATAAGCAAACTGTGGTATATCCATAAAGTGGAATGTTATTCAACTGTGAAAAGGAACAGCATACCAAACATACATGCTACAACATGGATGAAGTTGAAAAACAGTGTTTTAAGTGCTATAAGACAGAAATATCACATATTATGTCATCCCACTTATATGAAATATCCGTAATAGGAAAATATTGACAAGAAAGATTCCCAGTTACTTAGGGCTGAGGGAGAGGGGAAATGGATGAGACAGGGAATGAGGACTACTAAGTAAAGATTTCTTTTGGGGATAATAAAAATGTTCCAAAATTAGATTACCATGATTGTTTCACATCTCTGCAAATATCTTTATAACCATTGAACTCTGCACTTTAATCTGGTGAACTTTCTGGTTTAAAATTATTTTTATTTTTTCAATTAAGCTATTATAAAATAAAACAATAAGCATTTATCATACAGTTCTGTGGTTTAGGAATTTAAGAGAGGCTTAGCTGGGTGGTGCTGACTCAGGTCTCCCACGAGGTTACAGATAAGTTGTCAGCTGGGGCTGCAACCATCTGAAGGCTTGATAGGGACTGGTGGATTTGCTTTCAATGTGGTTTACTCACAGTGCTGTTACAGGAGGTCCCAGTTCATGCAACTCTCTCCCTAGGGCTGCATGAGCATCCTCATGACATGGCAGATGGCTTCCCTCAGGGCAAACCATCCCAGAGATGAGGGAGGAGCCAAAATGCCTGTGATGACCTAGCTTCAGAAATTACATACAATATCCTAATGGCTCCACAGATCGCTCCTGTTCACTGTAGAAGACCACATAAAGCTATGAATTTCAGAAAGCAAGGATCATTGTGAGTTCTCTAATCATCTTTTCTAACCCCCAATTAAAAGACATAAATTAAAAGAAAACAATGTTAGAAATAGGGTTCATTCCATACAATTTGATGTATGCATTTCCAGCTATATCACTAATGACTTTTTAAGCCATACTCCTTAAATAATTCATTCTTTGGAAGGAATCCATTAGATTATTATCATATTTGCTATGCTTGCCATAAAGGAATCTCATGCTATTTTTCCCATATTCCTATGGAATTTCCCAAAGATGTTTTCTGATGGCCACTGATATGTGCAGAGAATTATGAACTGTTGAGGATTTTTTTTAATTGGACAAGATAACAAGGTTACTTAAAATAGTTGTATCTAAATTGCAATTCTTTAACAAAAGCAATTATTTAGCAGGACAATATTTACATATTTCCCCCTGTGGTTTGCAGGGTGGAAACCTGCTGTATTTATATTTTTACTGTTTTTTTTTTTGTGGGTTTTTTTTTTCTGAAGGAACTTGGATTGATTTAGGATAGGTGAATACATAAAATTAAAAGTCACTCTGGTTAGGTAATACATGTTCCTGAACCTTACTTGTGCTCTTTCAAGAAGTAAACAAAATAAGGATATTTTACATATATACACTGTATCAGAGTTCTCCAGAGAACCAAAACCAACAGGATATATGAATATATCTATATCTTTAACTTAATATATCAATATATATCTTAATATATCTCTATCTATCATGTATCTATCATGTATCTATCTTTCTATCTATCTCTCTATCATCATCTATATTTATCTATTCATCCACCAAGAGATTTATTATAAGGAATTGGCTCATACTATTGCAGGGATCAGCAAGTCTAAATTCCATAGGGAGGACACAGGCTGGAAAATCCAGTAAAAGTGATGCTTAAGCCTTGTATCCAATTTTAGTGGAAGGTGGTAGACTGGAAATTGAAATTCCAATAAGAGTTGATGTTGGAGTCTTGAGACAGAAATTTTTCTCATATCTGGAAACCTCAGTTCTTGCTGAGGTTGATAATTTTATGAAGCTCACCCACATTATGGAGGGTAATCTTTACTTAAAGTCAACTGATTGCAGATGCTAATCCCATCTATGAAATACCTCCACAGCAAAAAATAGGCAAGTGTTTTACTAAACAAATGGACATCATATCCTAGCCATGTTGACACATAAAATGAACCATCATGCATACTGAATTGAATTATAGAGGAACTCTCTTCTCTTTGATCATCCATTCAGGATTCAACCCATTATCTCCTCCATAAACTTCCAGTTCTCCGTCCCCTCTCTATTCTCCCGTAGCATTCTTTGTGTCATTCTATCATTTTGGAATGTTGCTTAATGATCTGGCTTAATATCTATACTGAAGCATTCTTGTGGGTTTGTATCTTTTATCTCTACATTCCTAAAGCCTACTCTAAGGCTTTACAAATTATACATTCTGAGTAAGTGTAGTTTCTTTACATAGAGTTAGGAAATCCAATGTCATCTCTTCCTACTTCCTACACTAATGCAGAAACTCCTTCAGCAATCCTGGCAGACAGCATTCAGCTTCTGATTGGATAAAACCATTGATGAGGAAGATGCTTGGCACCTTATTAAATAGCCGGTATGAAAGGTTTTTTTGTTTTTTTTTTAAATGATGTTGAACTGAAATATGTCTCCTTTTAACTCACAAGTGTTAATCTTAGTTCTATTTTTGGTAGCTATAAAATATATGTTTAAGACTTCTGAATAGTATTGTTCCAAATATTTGAGCAGCTCTGTTATGCCGCAAAATTATATTATCAGCCTTGACATTTACAGGTATTTCCCTATTTACTTCTTACGAAATAGTTTTCATACCTCTTCACATCTTAATATTCTCCTTTAGATGATCTCCAACTCACTGTAAAGTGGTATCTTAAACTGACAACAAAACTACTCATGTGTAAAGCATAAAGACTAAATAAATATAGCTAACACCTATTGTGGTAGGACTCTGATATATGATTTGAACACTGTCTATCACAATCATAATTTTGTCATCAACTAATCCCCACCAGAGATTTCTCAAGTGAACTCTTAGCAAGCAAGTGCTATGTATATTTTTAAACAATTTCTTCACTCTCCTTCCAAACAATTCTATTGCCTGTATAGTATTGTATATACAATCAATACAATAGGGTAGGACCACAGTCCATAATGGCATCCAATTCTCAAAAGCCACCACAACAGAGAAATGAGTTCTACCTAATCTTATTCCTGGAGTTTCTTTCCATGCAGCAACAATTCCATTTAGAAAAAGTGTTGCTGTTTTGCAGTACCCAAAAATTTCAGAGCAGGCAATCTCAGTATAATTCCTATTATTTAAAAAGTGGTCTTCTTCCTTTTGTGATCATAGCCTTTATCCTCTGCACAAGCCCTTCCCAAACCCATCCCCACGTCTTCTCCCAAGATGTAGTTAGTTAGATCCCATTTTGTTCAGCTCTTAATTGCTGTCTAATTCATTTTCTTATGACTTGTCAGTTTGCATTATCATTAACACAAGTAGGGGGCACCCCAAATAATAAATAAGGTTCCATAAGATGCAATTCAGTCTCCAGCCTCTTCTTTATTGAATGAAACTCAGATGTGTTAATGGCTCTTCTTATCCTTCTGGTTGCAAGAATGTAGACATTCTAAAACCTCCTACTTTCCTTTTCTGTTTCTCCCAAGATAGCCTCTGAACTCACCAACAAAATATTTTATCACTACCATTAAAACCTAAAACTTTTCCCTTTGTCCATATATTAGATTTTGTCCTGACAAATACTAACTTGACTGTAAATATTAATATAGAAGAAAAATAAATTATATTTCATTGGCTTAATGATGATAGTAAAAAATAAGTTAAGCATAGTTTCTGTATACTTTTTTCATTTTATTGATAAAAGAGTTCAGAAAGTAAATGACTCAAAGCAGAATCTTATTGGTACCTAGGTAATCTTCAATAGTGTCACACTGAGCACCCTTTAACAACATACAACATAAATATTCACTTCCAAATTGTATTAGGAAGAAGAAAATGTAAGGTCATATATGAGAAAGCAGCACTCCGGGAATGATAAATCATGATTTCCCCTTAAGCTTCTAGTATTTCTCACAGTTCTCTTCTGCTTTGCTAGTATTTTTTTTTAACATTTTATTTTGAAATAATTTCAAACTTACAGGACAGTTGCAAAAATTATATAAAACCCATAGAGAAAACTCCATTGTAACTCCACTCAGTTACCCAGATCCACCAACTTTTAACATTTGTCACATTTGCCTATCATTATCTGTCATCTACTCTCTATAACTATCTATCATCTATGTATCTTTGTATCTATCTATCTACCTACCTATATCCATCCTTTCATCCATCCATCTATCTATCTATCTATCTTTTAAACTTTTTAATGAAGTAATATACAATTCAAAATTCCCCATTTTAACCACTTTCAAGTATTCAATTCAGGGGTATTAATTACATTTACAATATTGTGCTACCATCCCCAACATCTATTACCCTAACTTTTCATCACCTCAAACTGAAACTCTGCACTCATTAAGCAATAATTCTCCCTTCCTCTATTCCCTGGTAACCTGCAATCTGCTATCTTTTTCTAAGGATTTGCTTATTTTAGGTATTTCATATAAACAAGATCACATAATATCTGTCCTTTTGTGTCTGGCTTATTTTACTTAACGTGATGTTGCCATGATTCATCTATGTTGCCGTATGTATCAGAACCACATTCATTTTTATGGCTGAATAATATTCCATTGTATGTATACTACATTTTATTTATACAATCATCTGTTGATGGACACTGGGTTGCTTCCACCTTTTAGATATTGTGACTAATGCTGCTATGAACATTGGTGTACAAATATTTTTCCAAGTCACTGTTTTCAGTTCTTTGGGATGTATACCAAGAATTTATTGCCAGGTCATATGGTAATCCTATATTCAATTATCTGAGGAACTGCCAAATTTCCACAGTGGCTAAAGCATATTAAAATCTCACTAACAATGTATAAGAGTTTGAATTTGCATCCTCATCAGCACATGTAATTTTCTGTTTAACCTGAAGTTGGAAAAGACATGGCTATAGCTGTTCCAAAGTCATATCTAAACAGGACAACATTCAGAAAACTGTTTCTGTGTGTCTTTTCTAGGAGGGCAGAAAGCTTTCCCTGAAGTTTTCTAGACATGTCTTTGTCAAGAGAAATGGGAACATAATCATTGGCTTAGACTAAATCATCTGATAAAAATTAGATGATAGGGTGTCAAAACAAAATAACTATAATAGTTGGAAAGGCACATACTATATTTTATCAAATCTAAGACACCATCAATTCTAAGACACATAGTATTTATGTGCCACTAAGAAAAGATTTGTCAATTAAACTGTACCTTATCATTGATTGTAATATACTTTCTTATTTCAGAGATGTAAAAAATGTGCATCTTAGAATCAACAGAACACATTATTACCTTTTTATATGAGAAAAGTAAGGTACAGAAATTGCTTTGTCAGTCATAGAATCAGAACTGGAACTCAGATTTGTTTTTAACTTTACATTCAAAGTTCTTGTCTCAAAATTCTTTCTTTCCTTGATCCTTCTTTGTTTATTCAACTTCTGAGCCAAAATATGACTTTGGTTTTGACTAGATGGTCCTATTTATCTTATATCAACCATATGGTTGAAAGCAGTAACTAGGAGCTTCCAGGACAAAAATATGTATTGTCTCAAACCAGGGGATGGTTGAGCCTCTAAGTGAAAGTCTGAGTGGAAATACAAACAAACTTGCTCACCAGAAGGGAAATCTCAGGTGATGAGATATAATAACAGAAGAGATAAAATCCAAGTGACTTAGCAAAATTGAAAAATTTTGCTATCGGTTCTATGGTAGAAGTCTTTAAAAATTAATAATGGGTACAGAAAACAGAAGTTAAAACAAATATATAGTAGATCCATGTGGATGTTAGGCAAATGGTATTTTAAAATAATAGGTGAGAACATAGAATCTGGAGTTAGTCTATCTTGATTAAGGGATAACAATTATTTAACTGCTTAGGGTTTCAGTTTCTTCATCTGTGAAATAAGGACAACAGCTGGATCTACTTTATAACATTGTTTAGAAAACCAAATAAGATAATATGTGTAAACAGCATTATACAGTATCTTACATATGTTAAGGCTTTAATCAAGATGACAATGATGATGAAGATAAAAAATGATGTCTTCAGCTCTTCCTTTGATGGCCCAGGCCACTGTGCTTCTCTTGTACAGCCTTCTGACAGTATATCTGATCCACTATCATGGAAAAGGGAAGTCATGTTTAGTAGTGAAATTGGTCATTATATATATCCAGACTCTGAAATATCTAAAAATCTGGAAGTCCAGAGAATAAACATTGGGCATATCGTACTTAAAAGTCTATATATATCACGTATGAGCTATGTGATCTAAGATAATATATAATTTTGATATACCCCATTTTTCATCTTTTTTAATGAGATAAATGGATAACTTTTGGCATTAATCTGGGATCTATTTTAGATAATCTATGTAAACTCTTTAGCACAGTATTTGTCACACATAGTAGATACTTAGAAAAGGTCACCCCCAATTTCTCTTTAATCGTCACAAAAATCCTGACTTCTTTCATCTCTAATTGAACCTCTATTGCCTCAAGCACCCCAGAACTAAATAAATAAGTTAATTTCTATTAAAAATATATTGCATTGTACTTTCTTCACACACACACACAAAAAACATAAAAATAATATTGTAGGTTAAATTCAATTAAGGTAACATTCCTGACAATCTAAACACTATTTATAACATACTTTGGTAGGTAAAATTATACCCTAATTCCAAATAATCTAGTCTCAAATGAAATTTCAGAACATTGCCTATCTGTAAGTTGGGATTCTCTTATACAGTATATCATTTTAAATTAAATACAAGTTTTTAAATTTTAAATTGTGTTGTAATTTTTATGGCATATTTTGAGAACTTGTCTCAGAATATGACAATTCTCTACATAATTCAGTGATCTCCTTAAGAGTTCAGTTTGGTCCCAACAAAAGAACATTCTAAAAAGGATGTTTCCATTGAGGGGTGTGAATCAACTGAAGTGAAATGATTTCCCATTTTGTGATTTAAAAGAGTAAACCGTCTCATGTATTGTATAGAGAGAAGTAAAAGGGAATCATTAAGAAGTTCCAAACTAACCTAAAGTGTTCATTTAACCATTCAATAAATTATGTTAGGATTTAAAGCATCAGAAATTTTCACGTTTCCACTCAGAAATTTCCTACTTACATCTTTACATAATGGGTTTTCTTCTGCAGTTTTAATGGAGAACAAAACATAGGTATTTAACATGGGAGCTTCTTAATTCTTATCCTGGTTCTTGGAAAATACATACACACACATAATGAGAGCATCACCATCTGTGCAACTCATTATCAAATAAAAGCCCATAAGCTCTTTATAAGCAGTTGTGAGATTATGATCACTGGTTTATTGTTGATGGCATTACTCTTGGAAGTCTGGTGTTGATAGATATGACACCACAGTGGATTACTAGGGAGAAAGCTTTATTAATAGTATATCCAAACATAATGAAAACTCATAAACTTTGCTCCCCATGCTGTTTGCTTTCATCTGGTCACAACCAAGATAGAGCCAAATGGTATGCCTGAAAACAGTAGTTTTTAATATCTGTTTTCTTCCCCCCAAAATTGAAATCTGGCTAGTAAAGATCTATTTTGATAAATCATAAATATTCCCTTTGAAGCTCTTTAAAGCATATTGCTTCCAATTAAATCCTATTGCACAATTACCTGACACCATCAAAGAAGCTCTCTGGTGAAATCTATGACCT
>JAQZBX010080081.1:0-13876 GCA_029593785.1 Cabassous unicinctus
ACATCTGAAATCAAACAAAGTAGAACAGATAGACAAAAAGATAGAAAAAATCTGGCAAGGACTCAGGGATTTAACCGACAACACAAAATGCACAAACATACACAATATGGTCATCCCAGGAGGAGAAGAGAAGGGAAAGGAAACAGAAGGACTGTTGAAGGAAATAATGGCTGAAAAGTTTCCAACCCTATTTAGAGAGATGGATGTGCAGATCCAGAAAGCACAGCACACCCCAAACAGTATAAATCCCAACAGGCCAACTCCAAGACTTAAACTTGTCAAAAGGTCCAATGCTCAAGACAAAGAGAAAATACTCAAGGCAGCAAGAGAAAAGAGAACCATAAAATACAAGGGAAGCACAATAAGATTAAGTGCTGATTTCGCATCTGAAACCAGGGATGCAAGAAGACAGTGGTATGACATAGAAAACGTACTAAAAGAAAAAATTTCCATCCACAAATTCTCTATCCAGCAAAACTGGCACTTGAAAATGATGGAGGGTAGAAATTAAGAGAGTATGCCAATAAGAAACTTGCATTTCAAGAAATACTAAAGGAAGTTCTACAATTTGGGAGGGAAAAACAAGAGAGAGTGAGTTGGAGGAGAGTTTAAAAACAACTAAAAAGATAAAAACAGAAGCAAAACAACATATGACATACATTAAACCAAAGAAAATATGGCTGATGTAAGAAATTCATTGAGAGTAATAACACTGAATATTAATGGATTAAATTCAGCACTCAAGAGACACAGATTGGGAGAATGGATAAGGAAATATGATACATCTATATGCAATCTACAAGAAGCCCACCTTCGACCCAGGGATTCAAGGAGGCTGAAAGTGAATGGCTGGAAAAAATTTTTTACAGGCAAACAATAGCCAAAAAAGGGCAGGAGTAGCTATCCTAATATTAGACAAAAAAGCCTTTAAATGCAAAACTATTTTAAGAGACAAAATGGACACTATATATTAGTAAAAGGGGTTATCTCTCAATAAGAGAAAACATTCATAAACAATTATTCTCCTAATCAGGGTGCCTCAAAATACATCAGGCAAAGTCTGGAAAAGTTAAGTGGAGAAATAAATGCCTCTACAATTATAGTGGGGGAATTTAATACACCATTATCACCATTAGACAGAACATCTAGAAAGAGAATCAATAAAGAAACAAAGACTGACAATACATTAGAGGACCTGGACTTAATAGACATATACAGAACACTACACCCAAATACAGCAGAATTTACATTCTTCTCAAGTGCACATCGATCATACTCCAAGATAGACCACATGCTAGGCTGACAGAAAAAGTCTCAATGAATTCAGAAAGATTGAGATTATGCAAAGTGTTTTCTCTGAACACAATGGAGTGAAATTGGAAATCACTAAGGGCCAGAGAAATAGATTAGGCACAAAGATATGGAAGTTAAACAACACACTCTAAGACAAACAGTGGGTCAAGGAGGAAAATTCAAAAGAAATCAGTAACTGCCTTGAAACTATTGAAAATAACAGCACAACGTATCAAAACCTATGGGATGCAACCAAAGCTGACCTGAGAGTGAAGTTCATAGCCCTAAATACATATATTAAAAAAGAAGAGGGAGCTAAATCTGAGGACCTAACTGCACCCTTGGAGGAATTGGAAAAACAACAACAAACTAAACCTGAAGGAAGTACAAAGAAGGAAATAACAAAGATTAGAACAGATCTAAATGAAATAGAGAATAAGAAATCCCTAGAGAAAATAAACAAAACCAAAATTTGGTTATTCAAGAAGGTCAATAAAATTGACAAACCCTTAGCCAGATTAACAAAGATAAAGAGAGAACAGATGCAAATACATATAAGGAATGAGCAACAGGATATCACTACTGACCCCACAGAAATAAAGAGTATCATAAGAGGATACTTTGAAAAATTATATACCAACAAGAATTATAATTTAGAGGAAATGGACAAATTTCCAGAAACTCACAAACAACCTACATTGATGAAAGAAGAAATTGATGAACACAACAGTCCAATGACAAGTAAAGAGATAGACTCAGTCATCCAAAACCTCCCAACTAAGAAGTTCCCAGGGCCAGATGGCTTCACAGACGAATTCTACAAAACATTCCAGAAAGAGCTAACACCAATTCTGCTTAAGCTCTTCCAAAAAATAGAATTAGAAGGAATATTGCCTACCCCATTCTATAATGCCAAAATTACCCTAATACCAAAACCAAACAAAGATACCACAAGAAAGAAATATTATAGACGAATTTCTCTAAGGAACCTAGATGCTAAAATTCTCAACAAAATACTTGCTAATCACATTCAACAACATATCAAAACGATTACACACCATGACCAAGTGGGTTTCATCCCGGGTATGCAAGGATGGTTCAATATAAGGAAATCAATATATGTAAAACACCACATAAACAGATTTAAAGAAAAAAATCACATGGTCAAATCTATAGATGAAGAAAAAGCATTCGACAAAATACTGCACTCTTTCCTGATAAAAACATGCAAAATATAGGAATAGAAGGAAACTTTATGAATATGATAAAGAATATATATGACAAACCCAAAGCTAACATCATCTTCAATGGTGAAATCCTAAAAGCCTTCCCTCTGAGATCAGGAACAAGACAAGGATGGCCACTATCACCACTCTTATTTAACATTGCCTCCAAGTGCTTGCTCAGGTACTGAGGCAAGAGAACGATATAAAAGGCATCCAAACTGGAAAGGAAGAAGTAAAAAATTCACTGTTTGCAGATGACATGTTCCTATACATATAATTCTCTGAGAAATCTACAACAAACCTCCTAGAACTTATAAATGAGTTCAGTAAAGTTGCAGGCTATAAGCTCAATGCTCAAAATCAGCAGCATTTCCGTACACAATAATGAGCAATCTGAGGAGGAAATCAAGAAAAATATACCATTTACAATAGTAACTAAAAGAATCAAATACCTAGGAATAAATTTATCTAAAGATGTAAAGGACTTGTTTAAAGAAAACTACACAACATTGTTAAAGAAAATCAAAGAATAATTAAATAAATGGAAGAAGATTCCTGTCCCTGGATAGGAAGAATAAACATCATTAAGATGTCTATACTACCCAAACTAATCTACAGATTCAATGAAATCCCAATAAAAATCAACACAGCATTTATTAATGAATTGGAAAAACTAACTACAACATTATTTGGAAGGGTAAGACGCCCCAAATAGCCAAAGATGTTTTGAAAAATAAAAATGAAATTGGAAGTATCACACTACCTGACTTTAAAACGTACTACAAACCTACAGTGGTTAAAACTGCATGGTATTGTAACCAACCCAAACAAATTGAGAGTTCTGATATACATCTTCACCTATACAGTAATCTGATATTTGACATGTGCAGCAAGCCCACTCAACTGGGAGAAAATGCCCTCTTCAACAAATGGTGCTTGGAGAACTGGATATCCATATAGAAAGGAATAAGAAAGGAACACCATTTCACATCTTATAGAAAAATCAACTCAAGATGGATCATTGATCTAAATATAAGAGCCAAGACCATAAAGACCTTGGAACATAATGTAGGGAAGCATCTACAGGACCTTGTAATAGGAAATGGTTTCATGAACTCCAAACTCAAAGCACAAGCAGTGAAAGAAAAAATAGATAAATGGTATCTCCTCAAAATTAAAAACTTCTGCACCACAAAGGACATTATTAAGAAAATAAAATGGCAGCCTACACAATGGGAGAATATATTTGGCAAACATATATCTGATAGGAGCCTAATATCCTACATATATGAAGAAATCCTACACATCAAAAATAAATAGTCAAACCACCCATTTAAAAAATTGGCAAACGACCTGAAAAGACACTTCTCGAAGGCAGAAATACAAATGGCTATAAAGCACATGAAAAGATACTCAACATCACTAGCTACTAGGGAAATGCAAATCAAAAGTACAATGAGATACCATCTTACACCCATTAGACTGGTGGCTATCAATAAAACAAAGGACTATAATTGTTGGAGAGGATGTGGAGGAATAGGATCCCTCATGCACTGTTGGTAGAAATGTAGAATTGTCCAGCCATTGTGAAGGAGTGGTTGGAAGTTCCTCAAAATCTAAGTATAAAAAATGTTATATGATCCAGCAATTCAACTGCTGGGTATATACCGAGAAGAATTGAAAGCGAAGACATGAACAGTTATATGCACACCAATGTTCATAAGGGCATTAATTACTATTGCCAAAAGTTGGAACCAACCCAAATGTCCATCAACAGATAAATGGATAAACAAAATGTGGTACATACATACAATGGAATATTACTCAGCTTTAAGAAGGAATAAAGTGCTAACACACAGGATAACATGGATGAATCTTGAGGATCTTATGTTGAGTGAAGCAAGCCAGGCATTGAAGGATTAACAGTACATGACCTCACTGGTATGAATTAAGCAAATTGAGCAGTCTCAGAAAGCTATTGACTGGAAGACAATTATACAGGAAATAAAAAGGGAGAAGAAGTTTGTGAGCCAAAACCCATACAAATGCAATCTATGGTAAGGTGAAAGTGTGTAGTTGTGCATTGAAAGGATATGACAGGAGTGTAGTGATATTAATGGGTGGGTTGGTACAAGTTTGACAAGTGGGTAGATTGGGGAGGATGGGTTGGAAGGTCCAGAGAACTGTGGGGATGGTTGGGAGAGGGGCCAGGTGAACACTGGGGATTTGCAGGTATGTGGTTGAAAGTACAAAGATGGGAATGCTCTTATGAAAATATGACAAGGAAGGATTACTGGTTTAGGGTGTTGGATGGTGGGGCATTCGGGACAGAGTGTCCCTGGAACAGGCTTCTAGGGAGTGTGTAAGTGATCATTTTGTCATAATGTGTTGTATCAACTTGTGGAGACCCACATAATGAGCAGGAAGAAGTTGGACTCCCATCCTCAGGAGGACCGATTTGTTCACAAATAGAGAGTCAGGATCGCTCAAGAGCATGGGTGGTTTCTAATAGTGGAGGACAGACCAGTGTGTCAAGCCCTCTGTGTTGTTGCAAGTAACTATGAACTTTCCCTTCAAGGAGTGAAGCCTGGTATTGACATGGGCCCCAAGGGTAGGGGGAAGAAGGAATAGAATAGATGGGAGATGGGGTATTTTTGGGGAAAAGGAAATGTTCTGCATAATCTTGCAATGTTGGCCGTGTTAAATTTCAGCAAAAATTTATAAAAGTGTATGGTCTAAAATGCAAACCCTAATGTAAACCATTGACCATCGTTAGTAGCTATGTTTCAATTTTTGTACATCAGTTGCAATAAATGTACCATCCACACATAAAAAGTTATTAATACAGGAAGGGGAAAAAGGGGGAAGATGTTGGGTATAAGGGAGTCCCTTATACTCTGTATATGACTTTACTGTGACTTAAAACTTCTTTGAAGACAAAGTGAAAAAAGGAAGACAGTGGGGAAGAAATGGAAGAAAGTGTCACTGTACGTGCAGGACAACAGATATTACAGTGAAGAAAGGCAAATGACAAAAAAATTTAATATTTTTCATTATTTTTTTAATATACCAATTTTTTAAATTTTAATTAAGTTATAGTTTTCTAAATTATTATGTGTTTTATTTCTTATGTTTAAACCTATCATTATTATTTCCTTTTCCTATTCTTGGATTCATTTTAAAGAAGTTTTGGACTACAGAAGGGTTACAATAATGAGAGTGGAGGATAAGTGGTGTGGGGTGTCAGTGATGGGGGATACATGGGAGGAAGCTCACCTGGGCATACATATAAGTTATATAAATGTGCCCAAATATTCATGGGGCATTGTCACAGTGGGTAGAGATTCATACACTAACTGAAAGAGCACTGAATTCCCATTCTGAGAAGCTTTGCCACATTCTCTAATGGAACAGCAACAATCCCCTGAGTACAGGGTCAATTACTAGTGCAGAAAGATGGTCTATCAGTGGAACCTTGATATTGATGATTATGCTTATAAAGCTTTGCTTTTGAAATTTCAACTTAGCCTGGTGTTGTAGTGTGCCTAAGAGTTTCCTCCTGAGAGCCTCCTTGTTGCTCAAATGTGGCCTCTCTCTAAGACAAATTCAGGATAAAAATGCATTATCTTCCTCCCAGTGTGGGACATGACTCCCGGGGATGAGCGTCCCTGGCAACAAGGGATTACTACCAAGCACCAACTAGCAATACACTTGGAAAATGACATTGAATAAAAGGGGGAAATGGTAAAGACAAATGAGTTTATATGGCTAAGAGACTTCAAAGTGTGTCAAGAGGCCATCCCAGAGGTAATGCTTATGCACGTCTCAGGAGCACATGTACTGCCAGAGTAGATACTATTCCAAATAGTGGGGCTCCTGAGGGCTCTGGAGACACCCAGGTCCTACAGTCATGGCAGATACCTCTGGAACTTGGTGCCTTGTCAGTGGGCCCTACTTTGGAGTTTGTGCTCCCAAGTGTGACAGAGTTGGATTCAGTTGTGACTTCTCTACACATGCCTCTTCTGTCCCTTCTATTTAGACCTATAGTTGTTGCTGGAGTTGGTAGGTGTACACCCAAAAGATTTGAATCTTTGGACTGTCCATGTGTCAGCTGGGCCATGAGCCTCAGAGGAGTTGCAACACCTACTCTCCAGTTCATTGGCTTCACCCAGTACCACTAACAAGGAGGTGAGGATGGACAACCACCATACCAGGGAAATGAGAGCATCTACAGCTGCAAGCATGAGAGTCCTATCCATCAGCCATATGAGATTGAAGTTCCCACTCTATTAGAGGTGAAATGGGCATCACTATCCCAGAATCCTCAGGAATGGGGAATAAAATATGTACTTAGTGGACTTACTTGTATTCTGCTATAGACTTATTGTGATTCTAGCAATGGAAGAAATTATATCATTGATGTGTAGACAGTGAGCACTGGAGGTGCTGAAGGCAGGAAGATGGAAAAAGAGGTGTAATGTGGGCACAAGTTTGGGACTTGGAATTGTCCTAAATAACATTGCAGTGACAGATACAGGCCTTTATATAGCCTGCCATAGCCTACAGATTTGAGTGTGAGAGAGTGTAAACTACAATGTAAACTATAATCCATCCTTAGTGGCAATGTTCCACAATGTGTTCATCAATTGCAATGAATGCACCACACTAAAGAAAAAAGTTGTTAATGTGGGGGAAATTGGGTGATGTGGGGAGTGGGGCATATGGGAATCCCTTAAATTTTTTTCTATTTTTTTCTATTTTTTATTTTTTTATTTCTTGATATATATTTTAAAAGATGCTCAGAGTACATAGATGTTACACAAAAATCACAGAGATTCCCATGATCTCCACCTCCCATACCTCCCATAACATCTCACATAAACCTCTTTCATTAGTGTGGCACATCACCCGCAATGGATATACACATCCTGGGGATTTGTCACTAAGCATAGACCACAGTTCACATCATAGGCCACACTCTCTCCCACACAGTTCTGCATGGTATATGCTGCTGTTAAATGGCCTATATCTGTCACCACAGCGTCACTCAGGACAAACCCCAAGTCCTGTAAAAGCCCCTGTATTACAACTGCCCTTCCCCTCCCCACCCCAAAAGTGTCTAGTGGCCACTAGCTTCACCTTACTGTTAAAATTTCTTCCATTGCTTGAATCCCAAAATGTCTACAACAGAATACCATTAAGTCCACTGTAGTCCATAGCTCTTCCCCCAATCCTGAGGGGACTGGAATGGTGATGTCCACTCCATCTCGAAGTGAGAGTTGGCTTATATCCCATGGATATGATGGATGAGATTATCCTGCCTTCAGCTGCAGGCTCTCTCCATTCCCTGGGATGGCCATTGTCCATCATCATTGTCTCCTCACCAGGTGACTTAGGTGAGTCCATTGAGCAGTAGAGTAGGATTTGCAACTCCACCGAGATTCCAGGCACACCTGGCACATAGGCAGGTTAGAGGCTCCAGTCTCTGGAAGTACACCTACAAACTCCAGCCTCACATATAGGTTTGAATAGAAGGGACTGATGGACCATGTGCAGGGAGGACTTATTTGAGCCCAACTCTGTCACTCTCAGGAGAAACTTAAATTTTTTAATGTAACATTTTGTGTAATCTAAGTATCTTTTAGAAAAAATTAAAAATGTATTTAAAATATAAAATTAAATAAAAAGTACCAGTGTCCTGGGGCTGGCAGAGCCTCTCCCTTGTGTCCACTCCAAAGTATCCCCAGGGGCACTTGCATCCACCCACAGGTCTCCCCCGGTGAGGCCAAGACCCCAGGAACACTGCAAATGACCTGGTGACTTTTCTTTCTGCAGGAGGAGGACCACAGCTCAGAGAAGAACTGGGTCAAGGTAGAGCAAGCAGGCACTGAGGCCTGTGTCTCCCAGCTGAGGGGCCTCCTCCTCCTCTAGTTCAGGCTGCCTGCCCCAACCATGTGCTCACATCACAGCCTGCACGGTGGCCACCCACTGGTTCCTGATGTGCTGGATCAATTGCCTGCTGGGCTTGAACCTCCCTGCTTGTGTTGACCCCTCCACATTATGTGTGCAGGGCTTGCACACAGGAGATGTTTAAGACACATGGGTTGAAGCCACCTGACTGTCAATGTTTTGGCTCCATATAGCACAACTAAGTCATTGTGTATGCTGCCTGTCCAGTCAGGAAAGGGATGCCCATCAGACAACAACCCTGTGTCCTGTGGCCATTGCATACAGTAGATAGGGAAAACTCAGGAGCCCTTTGACAGCCCCTGGAGAGTAGACCCCTGGGGAGAGGAGCCTGGAGAAGTGAGCAAACTGTGGTGACCATGCTAAGGGGAGCATCCTGGGAGGAAAGCAGCTTGGAGGAATATCCTAGGGTTCAGAGTCTGGGTAGAGAGCCCCCAGGGTGGGGACAGCTTAGTAGGGGAAGCAACCTAGAGGATGAGCATCCTGGGGAGAAGCAGTCTTGAGCCCCTGGGACCTCAGTGCTGTCACCACTATCATGACCTGTCCCCAAGCCCCCATCCATGTAGCCCTCTAGCCTGGGATTTGCTCTTTCCCTCTACACCCTGTCTGCTCCATCGTCCTTCATCTTCACAACCCTGAGCTGGTCACACTCACCCACACATGTTCACTCCCACTTGGGGCAGAGGGAGCCCAGGGAAGGCACAACCACCAATCAATCTCTAGGAAATACCCCTCATGTTCCAGTGGTCACCAGCACCCAGGCTGCCAGCCTCTTAGCCTCAACCCTCCTCCTTTCTCCTTGGCCACCCATGACCTCCACAGTTCACCACCTCTGAAGACCATGGCACTAATTTCACAATGATGAAAAGTAACCAAGCAAGAAGGTTTTCCCTGTCCCACAACCCAGTTTGTGAGCTGGGCTGCCCCCACTGCACCACAGGTTGTTCCCCCAACATGAGGCCCTTTTTAATGAGTCATTCCCATAGCTGAGGTATGTGTAGGTCTCCCATTTTTCAAATCAGCCTCTCTGTCCTCCCCACCCCTCCAGTGGCCTTGAAATGCAGCTCCCCACTCCCACAGCACCTCTCAGAATGAGCAGGCTCCTACTGCTGACTCTGCCCCCACTCTCCGTGGCACACTCTGACATGCCTGCCATGCCACCAGCATCATGGCTCAGCTCGTCAGCCACCTCCACCCAACACCCATCCTGGAAAGACCTCATCTTCTTGCTTTCTGGAACACCACACCCTTTTGATTAACCTCTTCTCTCCCCCACCACACTCTCTCAGCCCCCCTACTGATAACTCCTTACCCTGCTTTGTGCTGGAAAGTTCTAGATATGAGTCCCTGAAGGCCAGAGAAGCAATAACTCATCCTTCAGCCTTCTCTCACCCTCTCTCCATAACCCAGACAGATGGATATCTCGCCAAAGTTCTAAGCACAAAATTGCACAACACTGTCAAAGAGTTGACCACCACTGAAGCTGGATGACAGTTCCATTCACTATGCTCTCTAATTCTCTGTATACCTGAAATTTTCCAGATCATTATGCTCTCTACTTCTGTGTATACTTGAAATTTTCCACAAAAGTACACAAAATAAATTTTAAAAACGTACACACAAAAACTGACATGCCAATATCTGTCTGCCAAAGACTTGATATCCAAACATCTATTGAACAACCCCACAGAGGTCTAAACCATGACTTGCACATCACACACCCAAACAAAACTTCATTCCTCCCTCCCAAAATCTCCCCCAGTGCCTGGGATCATTGATAGCTTGGTGAGGAACACTGTGCCAGGAGCCTTTTGCTGTACCTCTAGGATGAGAGGACAAACAGGACCCATGTGACAAATCTGGCCCATGGCTTGTTCTCCTGTGGTTCATGAGCAAAGAATAGCTCTTTCACTTTTTAAAGGTTGTAAACCACCCCACCCAAACACAGACCATATATCACCTCCAGTATATGCCATTTACTGGGAGTCTGCTGACTCTGTTCCAGGACACCAAGCCCCTCCTGCACCCTGACCTGGACCTGGAAGCACCCCCTGCCAAGACCAGCCCAAGGCGATACCCTTCCTGATAGATGGTCTTCAGCCCCCATTACCCAGATCCCTGAGCTATGCATTTGCAGCCAGACTTTGACTGAAAGAAGAGGTGTTGAGTGTGGTCAGAAAGGGCACATGGTCAGCACTGGAAAAACACTGGAAAAGAGGAGGACACTTGATATATTCTTTTTCCACAAAATGAGGTTCTCCTGTCTCACTTCCCCATCTCTGCAGGAGTCCTGTGGTGTAAGGAGAAATCCAAGGCTCAAACATATCTCTTCCTGGAGGAGCTCTGTGGGGTAAGCACAAACCGATACCCAACACAACTCTTACTGCAGCAGAACTTTCCACAGGTTGATCATTGCCATGTCCAGCCTCCTCCTATGCAGGCCACAGTGGATGTTTTACTAGAGCTGCACCAGCTCCTGGATTCCTCCTGCTGGCACCCAGAATTCCTGCCAAGAACAGCATAGCAGAACCATGGCAATCCTTGCCCTCAAGGATTACAGAAGGAACAAGAGCCTACACACTCAATCTCCAAAAAGGAGCCCTGCATGGGATGGGGCACGGGATCTGGGATGAATCCTACTTCCCCTGGGTACAAAAGCCTCTGAGTGGCCAAGTAGTGAAGGCATGAGATGACCAGGGTGAAATCCCTGTCACCCACCGGTAGTAGGGTCTGGGTCACCTCAAGGGGCTTTTGGACATGCACATGGCATCCTCCAAGAGGGCCACCATGGAACATGTCTACCCTCCCATGAGGTGAGCAAAGCTCTGAGCCTTTTACTGTTGTGTGAAACACATGGAAAAGAGAAGACAAAGGATGGGCCAACAGCCACATGTTGAGGGAGAGTAGAAGCACTGCCTGCCAACACTTGACCCATGGCTACTGTGAAGGAACTTCACCTTCCCCAGCAAGGCTGGCCTCAGGCTCTGCACTCTGAGTTGGGCAGGGCAAAAAGCCCCTTCTATGCATGGCCACAACACATCCATTAACGTGACCTGAAAAAACCATTTCAGTTAACTGGAATTTCCATATAACCAAGAATGCATAGCATTTGCTTGGGCATGATGGCTACCATTGCCTTAACGCCATCATCCACCACAGCAAGTTTTCCCAGAAGTCTTTAACAGCTCAAGCACTCACTAAACCAATAATCTTGGGATCTTTTTGCTGAAGTTGCCAGATTTTCTTTTGCAGACACTGAGATTTAGTCAGCATTCTCTCCAGTGCAATAGAAAAGCCCTGGTCTTCAAAGATGAAGCCATTACAATAGCTGAATATAATTAATAGGAAAATGAAATAATAATGAGAAGTTTAAATGTAAGAGATAAAATACATAAAAGTTAAAAAAAACTAAAAATAAATAACATTAAAAGGTTGGGATATTAAAAAAAATGAAGAATATAGTAAAAATGTTTTTTTGAGCTTTTGCCTTTCATCACTGCAATAGCTGATATCCAGTCTGTACTGTGGCACCTTCCCCCTCTCAATTCCCAGTGTCTCACTGTTTTTTCATTTTGTTTTCAAAGAAGTTTGAGGTCACAGCAAAGTCACACACAGAATGCAGGAGACACTCATGTACCCAATATCCTTCCCCTTTTCTGCCCCCCATATTAATACCTATTATATGTCGATGGTAGCATTGTTCTAACTGATATACAAATAGTGAAACATAGCTAATAAACATTGTCAATAGTTTACACTATGGTTTACATTTTAGACCATACACTTTTATAAATTTTGATGATATTTACCATGTCCTGTGTCCATCACTGTATGGTAATGAAAAACATTTCTACTTACCAGTAAATACCCCCTGTTTGATCTATTCTATTCCTCCCACCCCATCCCCCCAGGGCACAGGATGACTCCCTGACTTGACTCATTGGATGACAAGAAGCTTTGGATCACAGAAGGGTTACAACTGGGGTAGGTAGGATCATTTTTGTGGGGAGTCAGGCATAGGGGATGCATTGGAGGAAGTTCACCTGAGAGTAAATATAAGGTACTTAAAAATGTTAAAATATTCATGGAGCATTGTCACAGTGGGTGGAGAATCACTCAATAAATGAGAGAATACTGAATTCCCATCCTGGAGAGCTCTGCCGCATTCTATAATTGAGCAGCAACAGTCTCCCAAGTGAAGGGGCAGTGACTGGTGAAGGAGAATGATAACTGATGGGCCCTTGATATTGATGACTAGCCTTATGAATCTTTGCTCTTGAAATTGAAACTTAGTCTATTGTTATGGGGTGCCTAAGGGTTGCCTCCTGAGAGCCTCCTTGTTGCTCAAATGTGGCCTCTCTCTAAGCCAAACTCAGATATGAATGCATTACATGCCTCCAAACATGGGACATGACTCCAGGGGATGAGCTTATCTGGCACTGAGGGATTGCTACCAAGTGCCAATTGGCAATATGATTGGAAAAAGACCTCAAACAAAAGGGTGAAAAGCTAAAGACAAATGAGTTTATATGGCTAAGAAACTTCAAAATGAGTTGGGAGATCATCCCAGAGGTAAAACTTATGCAATTCTCAGTAGGATCTCATAGAATTCCAAAGTGGATATTACCCCCAAATAATGGGGCTCCTGAGGGCTCTGGAGACACCCAGGTCCTATGTCAGGGCAGATAGTTCCAGAGTTTGGTGCCTTCACAGTGGGCCACACTTTGGAGTTTGTGCTCCTGAGAGTGACAGAGTTGGACTCAACTATGTCTTCCCTACACATGACTCATCCTTCCCTTCTATTGAAACCTACACTTGGTGCTGAAGTTTGTAGGTGTATGTGCAGAGATTTGATTCTTTGGGTTGTCCATGAGTCAGGTGGGCCCAGAACCTTGGTGGAGCAGCAACACCTGTTCTACAACTCATTGGACTCACCCAGGACAACTGGCAAGGAGATGATGATGGACAATGGCCATCCCAGAGAATGGAGAGAGTCTGCAGCTGAAAGAAGAATAATCCCATCCATCTTCCCCATGTGGTTTAAGCCTCCTCTCAATTGGAATTGGAGTGGACATCACCATCCCAGACTTCTCAGGATGGAGAGAAGACTTATGGACTAAAGTGGACTTACTGGTATTCTACTATAGACATATTGTGGTTCAAGCAATAGAAGAAATTACAACATTTAAGTGTAGCCAGTGGCCATTGGAGGCTTCAGGGTCAGGGAGAGGGAAAAGCAGTTGTAATACAGGGGCTTTTTCAGGACTTGGGAATTGTCCTGAGTGACATTGCAATGACAGATATAGACCATTTTATATCATCATATAACATGCAGAACTGTGTGCGAGAGAATGTGGTCTTCAATGTGAATTATGGTCCACGCTTAGTGG